>JBBPDE010240199.1:0-12067 GCA_037974605.1 Nannopetersius ansorgii | reverse complement strand
AAACTGTCCCACGGCTGGACCACGCATGATACACGCAGGACCGAGGGGAAGCCGCTCCAAACACAGGGAGGGTTACGCGACTCTGCTCAGGTAGGACCCCAGTGACATAGGTGTCCTAGCTCATGACTCCTTTTATAGCTGGCCCCGTGAGTAAGCCAACCTATCAGCATTACTGCCACAAAATTACCGGAGAGAAAGAGGGATGTTTTAAACAATCCCAATTCTGTCCCACTACATTAGCAAAATTACTATATATCTCCGCAAGCCGATATGAACTCTTTAATGTGTAGATTGTGTCTGTAGGACAGAAAAATGTGGTGAGGTGACATGTTAACCAGCAAGTTTTGTGCTAAATTGAGATTTTTCTCTGACTGGTGAGTTTGTGCTGAAAATGGTAAATGGTCACTTGTCCAGTAGGCATGCAACGGTACTCGGTAAAATACCGGACCGTTCGGTACACTCTGCACTGTTCAGTATGCCCTTGTGTACCACGGTAGTTCGGTTTTGCACTTCCTTTTGAAAATGCTGCTTAATGCTTACCAGGCTGCTGTTAAGCAGCAAGCGCCAATGAGCGAAAGCCCTCCCCCGAGAGTTAATGTCCAATCACTGTTGTGGTTCCACCCACTCGCCCTCCCTCGCGCTGACGTAACTGGAGCTGAGCTCGCGGAAAAAAAGAAAAACAAACAAGCATGGCCACCACTGGCCAGAAGTTTGAAGAAGCACCGGGTTCATACAAATCTCCAGGATGGAGTCTTATTGTCCTGAAGCCTTTAAGTGGTTCAGATTGGGCTCTCTAGAATGACCCAACTGTATTGATAAGTCACAGGCCTTCCTGTGCAAACAAAGGCTGTTTTCGATCATTAGCCCTAGTTGGAATGCCATTTGTGACCATTTTATGTGAATCAGAATTTCCTGATCCTACACAGTTGGTTGTTAAATGTGCAGTATTTTCACACTTAAAAAGTTCTTTAGGCTACCAGTTTAAGGGTGCTGTCTACTCTACAAAACTGGTTCCCTAAAGTGCATTTGGTGCTAAAGGTGACCACAATTTTCCTCTGGGATACATACAGTTTTCTGATTCTGATTCTGAGATTATAGCAGTGTTTTATACTTTTTCTCATTAAATAAGATTCAGCTGATCACTAATCAGTCCCTCATAAAGCAGAATGAGGTGCTTGTGTAGGAATTTAACAGACACTGGACTGGAATGGGTTCACACTCATAGAGATGCTGATTAAAAATTAATTGCAGTGGCATTTTCTATTTTTCCAGAACTGTATGTAAATGTGTATGACATTACAGAGACACAACATGGAAAGAGGCCATTAGTTTTAACAATCCAAGCAAAAAAACAATATTGGGCTGAAGATAAATTTCAGTGGGATTTTTCTATGACAAATTTATCATTAATGCTGTGAAAAATGTGAAGGTGTACCAGGATATAGACAAATCGGCTTGTTTGCTTGCAGGTATTTGTACCATATCAAGCTGGGCTCTGTCTTACTTTCTATTGTCTATGCAGAGGGGCCCAGTCTTCCAGTTCCCTTTTCATCTTTATGCTCCTCTTTCTTTTTCTTAATTTCCTTCTTAGACGATTTAATGTAGTGTCACTCCCTATATGTTCAGTTTCTGTTTGTTTTTTTACTTGCAAGACCTACTGCAGGGCTTCAGTAGCAAGTCACTGGGGATATGAAAATCACTGGGGATTCTTGGGCCACACAGAATATTTGTCAACTAATGGCTAAAAATTACTCTTGGTGAAAATTGATGTTATATTAGTATATTAGTATAGTATAGTATAGTATAGTATATGACACATATCCATTTTCTTTAACGTTAATACTTTCAAATAAGGAGCGTTTTTTTACCATATTTATATTTTGCTACATTCAACACATTTAGGGCCCACATCAACCCCTAACCCTCCTGTCAAGTGGAAGTAGCAGCTGGCTTAGACTTATGTTCATTTCTTTCGTTTATGGACTTTATGTCAGTGCCGCTTTAACTGTCAAAATGGCGTTCGGTTCTAAACAAGAACCATGACCATTAAAGTCATTAAAGGAGAGGCATCACCAAGCTAAAACTCACTGTGTTAACTCACAGACACCATTATTTCTAAATGCCAAGGTCTTCAAAAGATAAACAGACCTAACGGTTCTCCTCCATCTTCTGTTACTGCCAGCCTTTAATGCTCTGCTCTGTTTTTTAACACATCCATTTTCTGACAAATCCCTCCTCTTTTGGCTGCAATTGGCCAATGTTATGGCAACGTTTGTGTTCAGATAGGCTAATTGTAGATAAACAATCTTGGCGAGGACTACCATGATCCAAAACCCATAATTTTATTATAACACACGAATCACTGATTTACTGGCAGTCTTGCAGCCATAACAAATTTCAAAAGGGCCGGATCCAGCCCGCGGGCCTGTAGTTGAATTGGCCTGACCTACTGGTCCTGTTTGTGTCTTTCTTCACCGCTTTCCCTAGTTGTGGAATAGACTGCCTTGTTTTATGTAAGACCCCTGTCGGTTTTCTACCTGAACCTGAATCTGTATCTGAACTGAAGCTAAATCTGTTAATCTGAACATGAACCTTAAAGTTGTTTTTTATCTGACTCTGTATCTGAACTGAATCTGAATTTCTTTATCTGAACCTGATCCTGAGTGTTTTTGAATCTACATCTTAGTGCTCAGTTTAGTAAATCATCCACCTTGAGATTGAACAATTTGAGGCAGTAGTTAATTGCACAGTGATGCACAATTTGTTCTAGATCTGTTCAATTTATCACATCCTATTTTCCCCTGCTTGTTCGGATGCCGTCAAATAAACGCTGCATGCAACGTTTTCTTGGCGTCAAAATCCAGATGAACGCGAGGAAGATGTCGCTATGGCGTTTACATGGCGCTCGGTTGACGTTCTGGACGACCGAATATGTCCCATGATTCTGTACTGCGAAAAAACACGTTTTACGAAAAATGTCGGACATTGAACAAGTATAAAAATTCTCCTGATATGGCGCCGTAGGCAGGAGAGGAACAAACATCGCCACTGCTATTGGGTTCACCCTCTTACTGCGCAACGTCAGATCAAAGGGACGTTTTTGGTGCTTTTTGAAGACATGAAAAGATTTCTGCAGAAATTCTTCAACTACACTATAAACCAAGATGACACATGTGTAAACACACTAGACAGAGTAATTACTGCCCCCACAGGTAAATACATGAAACTACAGATTGGGCATCAGGCTGGCGTCAAACGGCATCAGCTGACGCCTTGCTGACGTCGATCAAGAGTCGCTACCAAACACCACAAAAACGCCTATGGCGTTCAGAGCGCGTTCACTTCGAACATCCGTGTGGATGAGGCCTTACTGATCACACCATTCTGTAGATATATTATAGTGTATTTTTATATGTTCCTTTTTCTCTATATTATTCTTGTCTATTTGTCTTCATGTGCCTGCGCAGTCATAACATAAGCAATTTCCTCATGGATCAATAAAATATACACTGCCCTCCATAATTATTGGCACCGCTGGTTAAGATGTGTTCTTTAGCTTCTAATAAATTGATTTTTTTTCTAAATAATATAGGACCACAATGAAAAGAGTCAAAAAAATCATTATTTTACATCAAATCATGTGTGCCGCAATTACAAGCAGCCCTGATGTTAATCCTTTGTACTTTTGCCAACAAAACAGCACCTGATCTTCTCCTATAATGTTTCACACTATGGGAGGATACAGAAAGAGGGATCTTTAAACATTCCTCTTTGCACAATCTCTCTAAATCATCCAGCGACCCGCTCCTCTCCTCTGCACTCTCCTCTTCAGCTCACTCCACAGGTTTTCAATGAGGTTGAGGTCGGGGGACTGAGATGTCCATGGGAGGAGCTTGATTCTGTCTGGTGAAACATTTCTGTGTAGATTTGGCCACATGTTTAGGGTCATTATCTTGCTGAAAGACCCAGTGATGACCCGTCTTCAGCTTTCGGGCAGAGGCCCCAGATTTTGATTTAAAATGTCCTGGTATTTCAAACCATTCATGATGCCATGCACCCTAACAAGGTTCCCAGGGCCATACTTCACAGCGGGCATGAGGTGCTTTTCTGCAAACTCATCTTTTGTGTGATAGTGTCACGCACACCAGAGCTTGTAAGGTCAATCAGCACCGGAAATGACTCACGTATAGTATATAAACAGGAAGTAGGTATATGTCTAGCACACAGACATTGAAGTTACATGCTTCATGTTTGCCCGAGATTCATCTCTACTCAACTCAACTCCACGGTACCATGAGTACTCTAGCTCTTTGGAGTGGTTCTCTCCTCTGTGTGTGTATGTGTGTGTGTGTGTGTGTGTGTGTGTGTGTGTGTGTGTGTGTGTGAGAACAAGGGTTAGTTTGGTGCGAGCCTCTTCTCCTACTGGAGCGTTCTTAGATCAATGCGCGTGACTTACCGGTTCTCTCGTGTTCTCCGCCTTTGGGCTCATCCATCATTCTACATTTGGGCAAAAGGTGCAGTCTATTCCTGTTCACACATGACAGTTAGAGTGTTTTGCGTTTATGATCATGAGTGAGAAAAGGGTTTTTCCATGCATGCCTCCCAAACAGCTTGTTGGCATGTAGATAGCGCCTGATGGTTGTTTTTGTGACCCCAAGATGCTACCATTTGTTGCAATTAACAGTGTTTTGTTGCAATTTAACAGTGAGCTTTGGAAAAATTTCTCTTACCATCCTCCTCACTGTGCGTGGAGGCAAAATTACCTGGCATCCTTGTCCAGGCTTGTTTACCGCTGTTCCAGTCATTTTAAAGATTTTAATGATTCCTATGAATGTAGATATGGGCAGGTGCAGGAGAGTGGCTATTTTCTTGTAGCCATTGCTTGACATGTGAAGGTCGAAACACATCTGCCTTACTTGAATGGTGTATTCAAGAGAGAGAAATGGCCTCTGTCACATCATATTTATACCCAAAGGAAACAGGAAGTGATGAATTACTAATTAAATGTTCCTAGATACTCTGATCAATTTTGCATACTACTGTAGAAATTACAGAAATGCTTCAATAACATTTATTTCCTAGAAATTGTTAGTGGTGCCAATAATTGTGGAACAGATGATGTTATGAAAAATTATTTCTTAGCCAGAATTTTTTCCCCTTGAAATTCACTTGAGTTGAAGGTTACATTTGAATTTATTTTAAGGCTTTTAACACATCTTAACCAGGCACGCCAATAATTATGGATGGCAGTGTATATGGATATGCCCTCCAAAATTGTTGGCACCCCCGATGAAGATGTGTATTTTTTGCCCAAGCATATGCACACATTGAAAAAAGATAACCTTCAATTATTATTTTATAAAAATCCATCATTAACCAATAATATATTTTTTAAGAAAATCACTGGTGCCACAATTATTGGAACCCTAACAATTACTACAAAATATATGTATTTCATTTTTTTTAACATTTTTGTTATTCTTTTCCATTGTAATCCATGACATTCTTTGTTTCAGAGGAATAACTATGACGTAACACAGAGGCCTGTTTCACAAACACAAATGAGTGAAGTTTATTAAACTCTACTGGGACTTTAACTGGAGCTGTGTTCTTTGGTCAAATGAGACTAAGATTGAGCTTTTTTGCAACAAACAGGTAGATTAGGCATAAAACACAGGATGTATACTGTATATGAACCATGTTTTTATGTGGGCAATAAATACATTTTTCTGGATGTTTTCACACAGGGGGACTCCGGACAGGCTGTAACCGACCTGAAGTACTGTTTGTTATGACATTAAAGTGTTCTGGGAGCAGATTTAGAGGCAGATTTAGGGTTTACACTATACACACCAAAAAATCATTTTAAAATCATTATTTGACTGCCTTGAAGATGTTAAAGAATGGATGGCTCTTAACTTCTTAGATTTTAATGAAAACAAAATGGAGGTTCTTATTTTTAAGCCCAATGCCAGTAATAACTACCTTAAATTGTTCCTTGGTTCCTTAGAACCTTACATTAAGTCCTTGGTACGGAGCTTGGGTGTAATTATCGATGGTCCTTGAGATCCTTGAGATCTAATGGTAACGCTCTCCTGCACATCCCTCGATCTCGGCTTAAACAGAAGGGTGATAGAGCCTTTGTGCCTCGTTTATGGAATCAGTTACCACATGATACTAAATTTGCTCCAACTACCTCTGCTTTTAAATCTAGGCTTAAAACTCATCTGTTCTCGATACTCTTCCCATACTTTTAAGTTATTCCCTTTAATGTCTCTTGTTGCTGTTTTTGTGCTTGTTTTTTATTATTGCTTTTGTTTTATATTGTATGTATAGTATGATTCTTGTACAGCACTTTGTTACAGTGGTACAACTGCTATAAGGTGCTATAGAAATAAACTTGACTAATACATTAAAATTCATTAAAGCAACCAGAAATTTCTATCAATGAATTGTAAACATTCACTTTGTTCTGCACTGGCGCTTGTAAATAGGAGCCATTTCATTATTATCATGTCAGACTGAATATCGTGCGTACAGTGAGAAAGAGAAAAACATTACCCTGCTACATAGCACCGACCTAATATAAAGATATATTTTAAGGCCCTTAAAATCTATTCACACAAAGGAGGTTTCGTAGAATAATGTGACCCCTGATGTGTATTTATTTGGTTGTAAAATGATGAGCTGTAATAATGAATATAAAAACGCATATATTGTGAAAAGCCTTAATATGGTATAGCTCTCTATATAACGAAATTTACATAAATGCATAACAATAGTAAACAGGTACTAAGAGAACATAGTATTAAAATAATAAAAAACAGCTCTGAAATTGTGTTGAATATCATTTCTTTCTATTGACTTAAATGGGCAAGGGTGTCTTTGCAAAGTTCTGATGATATGCTAGAACATGTTAGGTACAACAACAACTGGGGTATATTTATATGTTAGTTGTATGAACAACTAAAATCATTTAAATAATATGACATGTCTGTTTTGTATTTTCTTCAGTTCAGAATGGACCAATCAGCTTCTGGGGAAGATATAATGTACCATGGCACCACCCTGGAGAAAGCACGGATGATCATGTGCAACGGTTTCATTCCTTCTAGCGACGGCATGTTAGGCCACGGTGTTTACGTGTCCTGGAACTACAGGAAGGCTTGCACATATCCCAGAAATCTGGTAGCAGGTCAGAAACGAGCTGTTCTCCAGCTGAGTGTGAGAGTGGTCAGGGTTATAACGATCACCAGACAGGACCACCCCCCTCCAGAAGAGCTGGCATGAGGTAGGCTATGACTCTGCCTGGGTGCCACCTGGGTGAAGTGTGGACTGGAGGAGAGCTGCATTTGGGATCCAAATCAGATCACAGTGCTAAAGATCATCAATTTAGAAAGACCCTATGCGCAGGGGTGGCCTCGCAATCTGTGCGATCTGGAAGAGTCCTCAGACTGTAATTCTCCTCCACGTGCGATACGGCCAAGATGCAGAGTTACGCATACACAAACGCCGCCCTCTGCCCCCAAACCACGCCCATCTGTCTATTTTTCTCGGACGTGGGCAACGCACATCCCCAGCCCCCCCCACCCCAAGCCACGGCCGTCTGTCTGTATTTCTCACCCAAGATGTGGCACAGATACGTGCACAAACCCCACCCTGCCCTCAGGTTTTATTTTTAATAGGAGCAAGTACTTAACTGAACAGCTTTGCATTAGTTTATTAGTTAATAACTACTGACAATAAATCTCCAAATTTCTTACTGTAAAATACTTACTGTAAAATATACGGTAAAATACGAGAACATTTTAGTGATTACAGAACAGTACTGTAAATACCATACATTTTACAGTTAAAAACTGATATAAATACAGAATATAACAGTAATCTTTCTCTGCAGTTAACGTAAAGTTTGAATTTAATAATTGTTAAAAATACAGTATATAACAGAGTCAATATTATATTCCCTTTACTTAACACCTATAAACTGTACATTACACAGTGTTTCTGTTAGATTCTGTAATGAAAACAATAATTAACCGTAAAATATATTGTCTAGAATCATTACCGTTATCACAAAAATGGTTATAACCTTAAAATTTGCAGTAAAGTTCTGGTTGCCACAGCTGCCAGTTTTATATACCATAAAGTCAATGGAATTATGCAATTATTTGAAAACCTTGCTTTTACATTTCTACTACATTCTACTACACAAATTACAAACAGGAGAGAAACCAAACCTTTATTCAAAATATTAGAAGAAGAATATAAGACAAGCAATTTCTAAACTACGGGCACATTACTAAACAATTTCTAAGCTATTGGGCACATTTCAAAAACAGGAAATTCCACTCAAATTAAATCAAATAACCAAAAAAGAAATACAGAAATACTCCATCTCTTAAGTCATGTCCATGTGCATACAATGACTGTCTTCACCATATCCCTCTCCACTCGTGGTCAGAGAGGCAAGAGAACAATGGGTTCACAGTGAGTCGCTTCTTGTTTTTCCACTCCTCGACTTTTGTCCCCTTTTCGGTATTAATGATGAAAAAAACTTTGAAAAAACACAACATTAACAAATTTAAAAATGCAATAAAAAAGATTCTAGATACAGTTATTTGGTTTTATAAACATTGTCAAGTCAGGAAATGAAAGAGAGACACTAGAATATAGTCTTAAGTTTAATTGTTGATATGCCATGCAGATTGAAGGAATTTTAAGCAGTACAAAATAACAACTGGAAATGGAGATCAGATTGTTAAGGATGGACACATTTTTACAACAAGGTTAGTTTAATGGTGAATTTAGTTTGAAGAATTTTGAAACTGACATGTCTACATACAGTGGGGGAAATAATTATTTGCTCTGCTGCTGAATTTGTAAGTTAGTTGACTTACAAAAAAATGAACAGTTTCTAATTTATGAGGTAGTTTCATTTTTATGGATAGAGAGTATCAACCAAAAATCAAGACAAAACATAAAAGTTATAAAATGATTTGCATGTCATTGAGTGAAATACTTATTTAATCCCGTACAACCCCGACAGACTTCTGGCTCCCACAGACCGGCTGTGTTTCCATGTTGCACACAGATTACAATCAATCCATCAATTTCAGATACTCCTGATCTGAACTCGTCATGTGTATAAAGCACACGTAACATGTTTTTTTTTTTTCTTGATTTTTGGTTGATATTCTCTCTCCATAAAAATGAAACTACCTCATAAATTAGACTGCAACTGTTCCCTTTCACCGCACTCTTTTAAAAGGACTACTAGACTTTAGATGTTTGATCCTTTTTACTGTTCACAGAGCTTTGTGTCCCATGCTTTTGGTATATATTCAGTGTATAATAAAGATATATAATAAGGAAGCCCTGAAAGTCAAAACACAACATAAAAAAACCCACCAAAACATTTCAAAGCACAACAACGCTTCAAAAAACGGAAAAGGCAGGACAACACTGCTTATTCAGTGTTGTCAGCACTTGACAGTTCAGTACTCAGGACATTTTGAAGTAATTTGCTATTTCTCCTGTCATTCATTATCCTTGCAAGAGTATTTATGCAATACCTTCAACTTGTTGTTTGTCCTCTGAATGCAAAATGTTCACTGCAGAACCGTAGCTTACAGCTGTGTGTCTGGGGGCACAAACATTTGGGTTAGCTTTAAAATCACTTAGTGTAACTTGGCAGTATCTACAGAAGTATTCAGAAGTACTGAAATTATCTGTGAATCCCCCAGTGTTATGTGATCCTAAGTTATCACCAGCAGTACAATAAACACCTTAACTGTTTGATCAGCCACATCAATTCCATTTTCTTCAAGAAATGTCAGGTCCTTCAGCAATTCTGCAAAAACTCTCTCATGGCCAAAATATTTAAAGTCTCGCTCACTACACAACAATACAAGTGGCTTGAAATCTATATTTGACCTTACTAAGATGGTAAATTAGCCAGAGAAAGATACACAGCTAAAACCTTGTGCTTCTTTTTGCTGACAATAATGGGTTTACAACCTCAAAAGCATCCTGGTACAGAATTAACTTGAGACATGACAGATTCTGTATGAAGAACTCATTGGACTTGAACAACTGGCCATCACTGACATCACATAGGACATCTGGAGACTCTGTGTGCTGGGTTAAAACCAGTGCTGCGCCCCCCACCCCTCACCCCCCCACACACACTACGCAAGCTATGATGAATTTCACCTTCATATTTCAGTGACATGTCCGGTACACTCACGTGTTAAACCTGTCTCGGTCTCTCCCCCGGACAGAGTGAGCTTGTTCACGCACGTTTTAAACCTGTCTTGTTCTCTCCCCCGGACAGAGAGTGCTTGTCTGGTTCACGCACGTTGTAAACCTGTCTCAGTCTCTCTCCCGGGGGGGTGTGATTATCGCCGTTAACACCGTTAACGCCAAGATACCATGCGATTAACGGCGTTAAAAAAGAAAAATCGATGCCCACCTCTAGTTAAAACACAGTTCTGCCATAAATCAGATATCAACAATGACTTCAAAGTCTCTGTTACTGGCACATAATAGGCAAACCTCTCTGGTCAGCTTGTATCCTTTCCTAAGAAAACCCTTTTAGGTTCAATATATTTAAACATCTTTTTGAAAGTCTGAGTTTGTGTATAAGGTGTTCGCATTGGACCTTGATAACATGCAGTGAATAAATCACAATCCTTCACAATATTACATATGTTAGAAATGTCCTCATCTATTAATAACATTTCATTCTTTAGACATAATTTTAATTTGAGGATTTAACTGTAAACGTCTTTTTATAGCTTTTCACCTGACACTGTACAACTCATCCTTCCATTATATGCTCTTTCAAGTGATCAAACACTTCTTTTACATCGAGACACTGGTGATCGCAAAGTGATTCAGTACACGTACAAAATGTTAAAACGTTGCTACTGCCAAAGCAGGGCATTTGTGTGATATGCCTTCGATAAAAATGCAGCTTAAACGCACCACAGTTGTGAAATGTCCGCCCGCAGTCCGCGACTGCACATTTGAATATGCCGCACGGTTCATTACGATGCAGTCTGCAGTGAAGTATAAGCCCTTAAAGTTTCTGACAATTTACAACAGAAATTGCAATTAAACATCTGGGAAGTAATTGGCAGTTAGCCCACAGGATTCAGAAAACAATAATTGTTATCAATTATTAGCGTAATCGATAAATACAGCTAAAACTGCTTATTACATCCAAAACTACTTAGCCTTACTGAACCACACGGACTTACTAGCAGATAAAAGTTTAATCGTTTAAAATCAAGCGCACTAACCCATACCAGTGTTTGTTAAAATGACAATTTATCAAGAAAAGCCATTGCTAACCATAACCAAAGCATTCACCAGTTGCGCGGCTTTGAAATGGACAGCTTAGTATCTGTCTGCACTGCACTGGAGGAAAACTCTGAGGGGAAAATGCTGGCGGGAAACCTGGATGAAGTTGTGATTAAACAAATTTATTTAAGTGTTTTGAACATTATAAAACAATGTAGATACATATAAGTAAGATATACTCACCAATTCAACAGCCAGGGAAACACTGCGAAGAAAAATATACAAATGTTTGCTGTTGCCTGTGGAATGCTGAATGGAAACCTTCAGGGCATTGTGGGTATAACTGCCACATATATTCAAATTATTAGGGTAGTGCACCGAAAAATATTTTTACAGTACTCTACAGTGTATATTATGCATGCATTATATTTTATACTTGCCAAAACCGTTAATTTAATAGTTAATTTGCACGGTACAAAAATGTTTACCAAATTAAAGTTTTTTAGAGTAATTTACACAATAAAATACAGTTAGATAATTTAAGTTTTTTTTTTACTGTAGGTTTTTTACATTAATTTACTGTTAAATTTACGGGCATTTTTACAGTAAATACCATATTTTGTTCCTTTATTAAATTGAAAAGATGTACACACAGCCTCTCTAAGAAATGGAAACAATTCACAATATTGTGGCAGGCAGGAGGATCACGTGGGTGGCACGGGATGTGTGTGTGGGTTTGGCGGGCTGCTTGGGGTGAACT
>JBBPDE010240070.1:0-12077 GCA_037974605.1 Nannopetersius ansorgii | reverse complement strand
TATAACTCAGGTTGGAACAGTGAGAAAATCTCTTAGCAAAGCTGTTTCTGTTTATTCAACTTTGAACAATAGAGAAAACTATGTAAAATTAAGCAGAGCCAATGAAAACACCCCCTACTTCATTATGCTGGTAATGTATCACCACAAAATCTTCTCTCTGATTAGAATGAATTATACAGATTTACAGCACAAGTACTGTTGACTTAAGTGTCCAACTAAAATCTTTCAAGTTCTTTCAAATGCATTGAAATGAGTGTCTATGGTAACAGACCAAGGGCTACAAATACAGATTGGTTTGAAGAATGTTACAACATTAAACTCTGGACTTATGTTGAGTCTTATGGCTTATTAACTGTTTCCCTTTCCATGTATTTTACTCTTAACAATTTATTTGAATCAAGAAGTCAACTGTGACCTAATCTAGATTTAGCTGAATCTGGATTGCAGAATATCATGCTGAGAAACGTATGGTATTGTTGTAAGTGGATGCACGGGCTTCCTGTCAGGCTGAGGAGACGTGTGTGGTCCAGTCTCTTTTCTCTTCCTGCTAGATCCCTGGGAGCTGCCAAATCTGCACGCTCTCACATCAGTGAAAGAAGAGAGGGCTCCTCTGCTCTGTTCTCATTACAGAAAGAAGCAACAGTACTGCGGGCTCTGTGGCAAAACTGCTTACTTCACGGGATCTCTCCTTAATGAGATTAAACACAGGGCTCAGTGAGCAGCAGGGTGCCTTAAACCCCATCTCCCACAGGCCCCTGTCAGCCGTGGCAGGCATTTAGTCACATTAAAAGTCTTGTGAAAGTTCAAAGAAAAAAAAAAACACAAACAAAACTGATTAAATTGGAACCAACGACCTTAATGCAGGAATAAAACAAACCATTCCATTTCTAGACTTAAAGGTTTGCTATGGTGCTGAACAGTGAATGGGTTTGCCACCCATCTGGTTTTCACCTGGACAGGCTGTGTCTCCATATGTCTGATTTTGCCTGCCTTCTATCTGTTTTTGTTCTTCGGAAACATTTCGCTTCCTGCCTCCCTCTGGCAACTCTATCCTTGAAATGCACGAGCCAATCACAGCGTTTGTCTAAACAGAAGACAAAGTGCAAGCCAAGAAAACAAAAATCCCCAAAAGACGCGTGTGGAGGAGGAATGTGGGAGTCTAATTCTGGTTTGTAGAAAAGGTGGTGACCCTAACAGTGCACATCTCCCGCAGCTCACAGAAGTGACTGGTTTGGTACAGCTTCCATCAAAACTTTATCATGAGTGTGATGGACAGAATGAAGCACAGTAAGTTTACTCGCAACATTCCGTTCAAACCATTTATGCAATGACAGAACCACTGTAGCTATTTTCCTTTTAGTTACATTTACATTTATGGCATTTATCAGACGTTTTTATCCACAGCGACTTCCATTTCCTATCTACAGGGGGCAGTCTCTCCCTGGAGCAACTTGGGGTTAAGGGTCTTGCTCAGGGACCCAGGGACCCAGTGCTGAAGGTAGGATTCGAACCTATGACCTCTTGGTCTAGAGGCAAGTATCCTACCACTAGGCCACCACCACAGTCTTATGGTTTTTCTAATCCCGATAAAAGGCTCATTATTGAAGCCAAACAACACGGGGCAGATTCTGTACTGCAGCTTCAAGACTCGACTCAGACTCGATCCGTGACTCTAAGTCAAGGCGCTTCTACGCTGGGAGTTTATTCGGTCTCAGATACCTGAGTAAACACAACCGAATCAGTGCAGTGGCAGTGGGGAATAAATGAGTGCCTCTCCAGGCAGCTAAGATAAACAAACCACTCCATTAGTGTTAACCAACAGTGCTGCTCACGTTCTGTTCAAATGTATTACTGCTGTGTTGCCAGTAAACCAAAGTCATGCAGTCTCTAATGGGATATGACTAGAGAGACGTGATCATGTATCATCATTAATAAAGCCAGAGCTCGCCAGGTGTGATTTTGATTTTTTAGGACAAGTTTGCACCCTGTCTGCCTTTTAGGAAGCCCATTATGACTGTGGTGGGTCACTTCTACAACAGGGTCAGCATATATAAAACAGAACCACAATTGGAAATTTCATTTTCAGGACAGTTTATACCACACACATTAATATTGTACATCTCTGAACTGACAATGATTCAATACGATTATGATTCTATAGAAAATTGTTGATTCTATTGTGAAGACCACCTTCGGATTAATTCAGTATATGGTATTTTACCACTGCGCTACCACGACTGAATGAACTCTTACCAAGCCATTTATGGTTAAAGACGACTGAACGTGTAGCTGCATTCACAGACAGTGTCTTTTGTATAACAGAGTCTAAAGTCTAAGTACCTAAGTCTGCTGTGTGTTTTGCTCCATGTTTGTTCCTTCGCATTTGTGTTTCTCCACTTGTTGTCTCTTTATGGCCACCATAACCGTCACAGACTCTCTCTCCAATGCATATTTTGAAGGTGACTCGATCGTCCTCTCTCTCCTCATACATTACACAGTAAACTTGACCACTATTTTTTTTAAATGGTCAATAGCCGGCCCTTAAACAACTGATCAAAATTCGGAATATATGTTAGGGGAGTTAGGGGACGTTTCAAAGCTGTATGCTCTTTGGCTATAGTTTAATTACAAAAACAAAACTTAAGAAGTACAATAGTGTGATTGCATCAGCTGTCACACTCAATACAATCAGCTCTAGCTTTTAAAAACTGATGCAGTTGAATTGTCACCTTCAGATGCATTTCTACTCCTTTTGTACACACCATGGATCAAATTTTCCCTAAACCTATCACACCCAGAGTGCCAGAGTTTAAATGATATACTGTGGTTAAACTCATTTATAATCATACGGTTTACAGATGTAATAATTCACACCACTTTGCTAGTCAACCAGACATAAAACTCTAGTGCTCTAAACTCTAAAACACCCACAGGAGCATTAATGATATCCAGGCGATTTCTAGCACCTATGTCTTTGGTTTCCACATTCAACTGTCAATATTATGCTTACATAATGCTATACAGCCGGCTTGCCTTGGGCTTAAAACAAGTCATGCACATGCACCTCCAATCCTTAAATTCATAGCGCTCCGCTGCTAGAATCATCATAATAATGCAGAATTTAATAGTCTTAATCTCTACCTTCCCATAAGCCCACAAGAAGCTCCAATATTGAGCACTGAGAGCTGTAAGTGAGAGCCTAAGAGAATTGGTGGTAGGAGAGACTAATGTTTAGCATGCTGTGCTACTTTGGCACTGAAAAACAGAGTTTCTGCACCCATAGAAGAACTGATGGTAATACACAGATGGTGGCATGCAGCATAGCAGAAGCTGAGAAAGCTGAACTTGCACTGCAGGCAGAACATTGGTGCTGAAAACCATGGAATTGTCAGTTTACTGTTGTCTGTCTACCATCAACACGTGCTAAAAATGGAATTTTGAAAGTACAATTTCAGAACTGTCTTTCTTTCAGTTTATTTATTTATAATACTAACAACAAACTGTAGCTGTTATTTTGGATGGACCCGCAACAAAAATGAATGCTTTAAACCCTCTGGGACTAATCACAGTGCCTCCTCTGGTCTCACTGAGAAGCATACAGTACATAATACAGACAATAAATAGAAGCAGTCTGGAATAATTGTGTTATAAAAAGTGGGGGTTCAATTGGTCATAAGTATATTTTAGCAATAATAATATAAGGTACTTTTTTGTACATTTTAGATCATCCCATCTCTATTGTGAATAGAAGTTTTCAGCAGACATAGACTGTGTGTTATGCATTAGATAACTGTTGGGCCAAGTGAGGAATCAGAGGGCCGTGTGGGCGTGAAGAGAGGAGCAGAACGAATATCTTACGTCCACATCGTCGCACAGCAGCGAACTGGAGCCGTACTGGAGCTTGCACTGGTGGGCGGCGCTGTAGAGGGCGCCAGGCAGCACCGTCCGGTCATCCAGTTCATTCCTGCTGGGAGGATCGTCCAGACACCAGCCCCATCCTCGGCTGTCAAACACACAGATACACACTGAGAGCACCAATCAGACAGATAACACTCCTGCAAACAGACCATTCACGTTTTCACTCATTCTAGTACTTCAGCAGTGGTCCTGTGGGCCATGAGTGGTAGTCCTGGGAATCCATCTGATTACACAGCAATTCAGTTTGAATCATTTTAAGAATGCAGAAATTTTAAACTGACCTAGTTAAGGACCGAATGTATCAGTTCTTTACAAGTATATAAGTGCAGTTGCTATTAAGGAAACCCATGGATGCAGACAAGTACACTAATCAAGAGTATTTATACTTTTGCTCAAGTGCAGATTACAATCTGCCCATAATCATTGGAACTCTTGGCAAAGATGAGAAAAATGGGAAATGAAACATCTTTGTGGTTAATTAGCTCAGTCTCACACAATGTCTTCCTTTATTTGCAGAAAATTTTGTCTTCAATTTAAACAAAAGCACATGAAACACATACAACTGCATAGAAACAGAGAGTAACTGAAGTGTGTTTTCGTTTGTGTGTCGACTGCTCATGTCCAGGAACTATTAAACAGTCTCTTAAATCTTGTTCTGTACTGTCCAGTCCCAAGTTTTATAAGAGAAGACTCTAAGGGGTTTGTAGAGAAAATATCACAAGGGTTTAGACTAAAATCAGATTGAATAAAGATTAATCATGGTATTTTCTCTTAAACCTTTTTAGAACTTTTCTTTACCAATAGTGGCAAGTGTTATAGAGTTGCCTCCATTCAGTCAGCTGGGAATATATCTAAGACAATTATCACAAGGACATCATAACCTCCAACAATATATTTACATTTCCAGCATTTATCAGCCGCTTTTATCCAAAGCGACTTCCAATTCCTAACTACAGGGGGCAGCCTCTCCCTGGAGCAACTTGGGGTTAAGGGTTTTGCTCAGAGACCCAGTGGTGGTGTGCTGAAGGTAGGATTCTAACCCTATTGGTCTAGAGGCAAGTATCCTACCCACTACGCCACCACCACCCTAGCTTATATAACGTTCATGGCTAGGCCTCTTCTGTTTAAGTTCCATTACTTGGGAATGAAGCTTCATTACAGCGCTATGAATGGAACGAATGGCTGTCGACCGAATTTAAGACCCCTGATGCGAACACAATGGAATTTCCTTCACAAAACTTGTGAAATCTTGTGATTTCTTTTACACGCTGTTTATAAATTCCGAAGCATTGCTTTATAAATCTAGTATTTAATGTTTATGCACATCTTAAGGAGTTCCTATATAGTTAGCCTTACAATAAAAAATGTAGTTAAAATCAGCACGATTGTATACCTCCAGAAAGAAAATGTGAAGGTACGTGTATGCAGTATTTGGAGGTTATAAAAGCCAGGCTATGGCCTAGCGCTGAATTTACATTGGCCAAATCAATGCCAGCTTACTGTAACGGAGAAGCTATAGGGAATAACAGCTTCTCCTTCCTCAAGAGGAGTTCTTGGGTCCAGATTAAAGGCCTGGTTCTGCACGTCATTACATAAGCCTGCCTAAGTTAATCAGGAGAGACATTAATACCATCGCACTCTATTCCCGAGGCATGTTTTACAGCTCTCACTTCAGACTAATTTAAAGCATCAGTTTGAATGAATGCTTTTTTTTTTTAAAGAATTTTGGAAGGCTAGCTTGAGCTAAGAGATAGATGTTCAGTCATGCCAAATCCCAAAAATACCGTGCACTCAGGGAGTCAGAGAATTAATCACTGTCTAATGGCAGAAATCATTAAGTATGACCTGTTTTTCATATTCTGGAAGGCTTGTTTCCACTGGAAGACAGAGGTTATATTACACTGCATGGATGGAGGACTAATACCATTTGTTGTTTTTTTTTATATAAAGGCTTGTCACTACCAAGCATGGTAAGGTGCCACCAGGTTAAACACGTCTTTAAGAATATGCATTGCAAATAGTTAAAGCAGCTGATAAAAGAAAGAACAGAAAAAAGAAAGAACAGTAAACAGATCCGTTGAAATTTATATGAAGTCCTGAAAGCATCTGGAAAGTCACTAAGAGTGGAGGTCAACTGTGAGCTGAAGGCTCTGCTCTGATCGTCTGGAAAAGCCATACGGTGCGACAGCTGCACAGGTTAGACGTACAGGAAAAATCCCCCAAATCTTACATTCTTTGAAAAAAAATCACACCTTCTTAAAACAGTAGTTACTTTTCCTGCCATCTCGCAAAAATGCACCAGCAGAAGTTACAGGAGATGTTTCTCCTCCATAAAGGCATTTGAGAGAATCTGTAGTGAAAGAAATAAGCTGATAACAGTAAACAAACGTAAATGTAATTAAACTGAAACAATAACACAATATTAAACTCATTTGCTGATATCACAGCTGTGTTTACGAATGCATTCTTTTATACGTTCTTGCAGAATAAACAAAAAAGTGCACCCCTTCTATTCTAGCTGTGTGATCTTTTATATACATTCAGAATAAATATCATTCATAATTTATATTAATAATCGTTCATTAAAAATGTAATAATAATGCATTTCAAATTGAAGTGTTATGACAGAAATTGAGCAGTGCATTCCCTCAGGGTACGAACACTGTGGTCTTCAGTACCTTCATGTTCTGTTGTCATGTGTGCATACGAATATGCACATTTCCACTGGAGAGTGAATGTAATAGGATTTTATGCCTCATTTGAAGTACACACTTGAACCTTAAGGACCATGGTGTTTATGTTGTTAGTGCCTAGGGGAATCTTTAGGACTTATTTATAGTATAAAACCTCTTATAGCAGCACTAAATATCTCAAACAAAGGAAACACTTATTGAACCAGCATGAACCTTTTAACATTTCTTCCCCACTGAGTTCGAATATATACATAAAAGAGAGACGGTAGTCAGTTGGGGTCTGCAATATTCTCTTTACTCCTGTGATATTACTCTTTGTGATATAAACTACGTGGACAAAAGAATTGGGACACAGCTGTTTTTCAGGGTTTGGCCTAGACCCTCTACTCCCAGGGATTCCTAATGCTTTAGCAGGCCGAGACATTTTAGACAACGTCATGCTTCCAACTTTGCGGGCACACTTTTTCCTATTCTAGCATGACTTTGCCTCAGTAAAGAAAAAGAGAAAAGAAAAAAATAACCAAAGAGCTAGTGGCCTAGTGGTTAGGGTGTATGCCCTACAATCAGGAAGTTGTGGGTTCGATTCACTCTGAGGTACCCTGAGCAAGCTACCGTCCCCACACAGTGCCTCCTGCTGCTTCACTTGGTGATGAATTGTGTACTGTGGTGCGTTCGTATATAACAGAATGGCTACTTTCACAAAACGAGCTCCATAAAGACATGGCTGGATGAGTTTGTTGTGGAAAAACTTGACTGGCCACACAGAGCCCTGACCTCAACCCCATTTAACACCTTTGGGATGAACTGGAACAGCGATTGTGAGCCAGACCAACTTGTGCATCTACAGAATGAACGGGCACAAATTCCCACAGAAACTCCAAAATCTTGTGAAAAGTCTTCCAGTCCATGTATTTGAATGAAATTAAAGTCCTTGATGGTGTAATGGTCAGGCATTCCAATATTTTTGTCCACATAGTGATTGAGTTTAATAATGGCTATATTAGCTCCTACCCAAACCACAGTCCCACACACCAATCAATCATGTCTGTTATCCCATTTTCCCCCCCAGACCTGTGTGCAGATTTTGCTCTCACAAGCATATTATTATCTGATATAATCATGTTCACTGTTGCCTTCTTACTATTTAAGGTTAGTGAGTTATCTTCAAACTGTGAGTATCTAGTGTGACTGTGGCTTCAGCCTGAATTGGGTTTATGACACCATTTTGGAAAGCTTAGCCAACCTACTTACAGCTGCTATGTAGAAAAGAAGTCATGGGCACAGAGAGGTCTCTTGGTGATGTAATCAGAATCCAGAAAAGTATTTTTCAGTCAATTAAAAATAATGGGAAAAAAATAGTATTTTTTCTATGAAATTATATGATATGTAAATGACACTGTATATGACCAGCCCGTATCCCACATTTTATTTACATTTTTTTCCCCCCGAGGTCCTCTTATGACATGTATGTGGGTTTATATAACCAAAAATAACCGTAGTTCATTTCCATATGACCATTTCCAGACTCTTTTTATCCCTCAGAAGTAAACAGGTTGTTTTGTTCCCTTGGGACGGGTATATGTAAATGATCTGTGTTCTGATTGGCTGCCCTGTACTGTGTCTCATCCAGAAAATTGGGTTGCTTTTGGCTGTTAGCTGAATAGGCAGATGTATGTTAATGCATTTTGTCGCATGAGGAAACAGTGAATAAAAACTGGGCTGTTTTTTGCAGTTTAGTGTCTGTAAATGGACAGTATGGACTGGGAAGTGTAGAAAACATTTCAAAATGTTAGCACTGTTAGCATACCACATGAAACCCTTTTATTTAAAAAACAGTGAAAGAATGCAATTTTTCATAATAAAGGCCCTTTAAATTCCCCACGAATGTGTTCCTCTGCCCCCCTCAGCTAATATGAGTTACACATCACTCCTGTTATCTTCTGGGCTACTCAGCAGTGAGGAGTTGTGTCTGGACACATGCCATCTGTCTGTAATTCATCCAAACCCCAGGGCGCCCAGCCCGACCTCTCCACAGCACATTCCGTGTCTAACAAATGCCAGCGTCTACAGTAAGCAGCCCATCCAGTGCGAGCTCTTCCTAACAGTGAGCTACAATGGCACATTGTGCTCCACACTCTTCTTTCTGCAGGGGAGAACGAGAGGGGGGAGGGAATGAAGGCTTCATCAAACATCCCGCTGCACAGAGGAGGACGCGGAACCCAGCCAAAGGCCTGCGGAAGCCTTTAGACAGTGTTGGCCACTTGGAGACATGTTGAGTGCAACAGGCTAGGGGAATTTGATCTTAATTGAACTGCCATATAGCGCGACTGCAGTAACAGCCCTATAAACAGCCTTTAATCAGCCGTAACAAATCCATAACTGGCACAGGGCTGCACATTTTTCACTTTGCCTTATTGAAATGCAATACTTATCAACTGGTCAGACTCCACTATGTCTTGTTTGTAGAACTTATTCATAATCCAATAAACTACATTTATAAGGAGTTTTAAAAAGTACAGAAACGCCTTAAAGACTTTAAATGTAATATTCATAGGACAAAATATGTAGGATCTGTAAACAGTTAAGATGAATTCCAACAGATACTAAATCTTCTGTTCTATAGAAATATCTGTGGTGGAGACATGATCAAACACCTGAAGCTGTTAATGCCTCTGATCATGTATGCATAATTTGGCTTGTGAGACACTGTTTTATGATCATTTTAAGGTTTTGATGTCACGCACACCAGGTCACGTGCAGTCAAGGGGCACCGGAAATGACTGCAGGTCTGGTATAAAAGCAGGTAACAGGTATACATTCCGCGCACAGACATTGAAGTGACAAGCTTCCATGCAACGTGTTCCACACTATAGTCAAACCAGGTTCCGTGAGTACTCACGCTCTTCGGAGCAACCCCTAGTTCCCCTGTGTGTGCGAGTGAGAACGCGGGCTCATTTGGTGCCAGTCTCAACTCCTTAGTTGGAGCATTCTCAGAATAAACAGCGTGGTTTACCAGCTCTCGCATGCCAGTCACACACGGGCCCATCCGCCACGCAACACGGCTGTGTCTCGGCCGTTCATTCCTGCCCCACCGTGACATTTGTATTTCTTAAAAGTCATGAATAACAGTACATGAAGGGTGCATTATATGTAAAATCTCAGAAGACATATTCACTGGTCATTTTTACCACCCCCACTGCAAAACTATGTCTGATACGTTTCTTCGCACCGTTTTTAAAAAATCAAGTCACTTGGTATGATTTGATTTACATTTACGCGAATTATGATTATAAAACAATTGTGGAATTTGCATTCAGCTACAGGGCACAACAGGGTGAATTTCAAAAACACTTTTTTATTTTAACCACAGATGTACCAGCAAAAATTAGACAGTACCTCTTCATATATACATAATATACCAGCGAATTTAGCTGTAATCAGAATACACAATCTAGTGCTAGCCTAGTGCTGCATATAAGCATTAATGTATTTGTGCATCTACTTTTGTAAAAACAGCCTCAACTATTAATTTAAAATGTCTCCTATCAACTTAATTCCACATGTGCGCTAATGACTTATTTTAGATAAGAAAAATAAGAATTTGGGCAATCCACTTATTTGCTCGTATCTGTAACAAATTAATTATTAAATTATCTACCATGAATCAAAATTCATAACATGCCCAGTTCCTACCAACTGCGATAATGAAAAGGTTATTTCTAAGACAAACATTAATTACCTAAAGTACATTCAAGAAGGCTTTTCTGCAAACTTGATCCTTAGTGCCACAGCAGTAATGCAAACAATGACTTCAGAACCTCTCACAGCAAAATCCTGCGCCACAGTGACTGAGAACACATGAGGGAATTAAGAAGCCACAGGCTGCCATGATGAAGGAGTTGTCTCAGCGCAGGTGTTTATCCTGGAGCTATTATTGTTGATTTACTATCATTTATAATGTAAATGCTTAGTTACGGCATTGTTTCTGGGTAGACACAGTTTCAATTTTTTGCATGAAATGTTTCTGTAACGACGTCGGCAGAGGTGTACATAAAAAATATTGCTGGTCTACAAATCCCTCATCAACGCAGCCTTAATTCCCCCATCTACTAATAAGCATCTATGCGGTATGGATGAAACGTTATTTGTTTCATAGACACACACGAGAGCAATAGGGCTGTCCTGATTACTCAGTTATAATATATTACTTTTAATTAAACAATTAGGCAATGTACGTTCTTAATAAATGGGATAAGAGACAAGCTCACAGTTTAACTCATAATAATGGAATCCGCTGGACATTTTAAAGGTATGCTCTGCAATTTGAAGGTTCTTCACAAGAGGGAGCTATTGCCATGTTTGACTCACATTTCCTCTCACCTCTATTGCAGTGATGACATTAGTGAAATTTAAATGGAAAATCCTTTCAAATCTTTGTTTAGCTGCTTGTTTTAAGCATTTTTTTAAATTTGAACGTAAAAATGGCCAATTTCTTGTCCCACTGTGATAGAAATAACTTCTGTAGATGAACATAAATCTTGTTCACTCAATGGATCTTTCAGTGACTGATAGCAGTTTGTGTTGACTTGTAGAGATATTTCACAGCCTATATGACTCAGCTAGCCTCTGTAGCTAACTTTAAGAAGTTAAACTCTGATAAGTGTTGTTTTTAAAAAAGTCAGCAGCTCTGCCCCTGAACAGCCAGACGGGCCTCTGTTTAATTAGTCGAACGTGTCAAGCCCCGGGCTGCTGGCTGCTGTGTAACATAGTCCCTCAGGTATCCTCCCCACTTCCACTCTGAGGTCATTCTGCAACAGGCGCATTACCACACGCCTAATCCATTCCAGCTGGTGGGCCGCAGAACTGGAGCGACTTTGACAGAAGAATCAACAGAGCCTTATTTCTGCTGGAGAATTTGGAGCTGTTCACTCCGTCTGTGGCAGTACATATATAAAGGTAGGGGCAAGACAGGGGCAGCTTGTCCATGTGTTTTTAAATGCAACTCAGCAATCTTACAGATAAGACCAAGTGAACTCAGTTCCAATCCCCTTTTAAAAAATACAGGCGCTAAAACAATTCTCTGGAGCGATGCCATGGAGGAATCACTTTTGGGGCCCATCACTTTTAAGATTAGAGAGAAAATGGAATTAAATAAGAAAAAAAGCAGTATTGATGACAACACATCAATGATGTGCATCTTACTCTTGGTTCCAGCATCCCTGGGATTGAAACTCAGAGATACAGCAAAACCTTTAACCATTATTTATGTATTATTACTACAATACATGCTGCTATTATGTACATGCTGCTATGCTGCTACACAGGTCCTTACTCTGTTTACATTGCTGTGCTAATATGGCACAATTACGGTGGCCGAGAGAGCTCCACGCGCTGCAACTTCAGAAAACACATGCAAACAGAAAAAAAACACAACAAATTAAGAAAACGTCTCCATCAGTTTGACAA
>JBBPDE010240042.1:0-12079 GCA_037974605.1 Nannopetersius ansorgii | reverse complement strand
TGATTTGTCAGATTAGTCTAATAATATCCAAAAGACCAATGAATCGTATGATCAGGTTGTTAAAATAAACCAAAAAAACCCTCACATTTTAACACCTCTGCTCTGACTAAAAGCCACTGAACAAATAATCAGGTCCCAGATGGGTTTGTCACTTTTTGAGATCACCCTGAAACATTTCCGTTGAGGTCCCTGCTATTTGCAGCGCGTTCGTGTTTGTGTGTTTGGTTGTGTTGTGAGAATTTGCAGCGCGTTTCCGTATTTGCAGCGCCTGTGTTGTCAAACTGACGGAGACGTTTTCTTAATTTGTTGTTTTTTTTCTGTTTGCATGTGTTTTTTGAAGTTGCAGCGTGTTGAGCTTTCTTGGCCACCGTAGTAAACAGCTTATGAACGGACATTTTTTGTGAAGTCACTTGTGCTCCGCGCCCATAATCTGGGTTATTGCTAGTTCAACAAGTAACTTTAAATGGCAGCCAGCGGTAATACCTGGGATCTTACTTAAGCACTTTAATGTAAATGCCATTTTTTGGCCAGTTTTTTATCTTTCATGTGCAAAATTAATGGTGTCATCTACTATGCTTTCACTACGTGATTTATTCATTCAAGCACATATGCCTTTAGAAGTGAGGTATCCAGCTCATCCAGCTAGTGTCTTTTTAGTCTAAGATGTTAACACCAATCCGTTTTTTTATGATAATCGTGATGCCTATATCTGCAATATAAAATAATATCACAATCATACTACATTGGGGGGAAAGCATATAATATGCTTAACTCACCGCAGACAGTATCCGTCCACCAGGCTCCCAGGAACACTTCAGCCACCTCGCATGCTGCCACGTAATTCTGCAGAGAAGTGCACAGCTGGGGCAAGTCCCCTCCTGTGGTGCAATAGTCATGCACACAACTATTCATGAAGATCTGAGGGGGCACAAACCAATGGCAGGCCTTGAAGGCATCGCCAAACAGCTTGCTGCACTCTTTGAACCCCTCGTTCTCCAGCTCAGGTCGACATACTAATTCTTCTGAGGGGCCATCATAACACCTGAATCAGGAAAAAAGGCTTGTTAATTTTTTAAAAAAATGAAGGTATTGCTTTAATTATCAAGATACACTACATGTCTATCAATGTGTTTACATGTTAAGTCTCATGTTGAGTCCTCTGCTTCATTATGGACTTTTTGGACACATCTATCTTGTTGGCCTTATAGGCATGTGATTAGAGACTATAACTCATTTCACTATTGTGATACTCATCCTCTAACTCTTTATTGGTGGCCAGTTTCTAACCATTGAAATAATGGAGGCTTGATATCTTTGCCATCTCACTAGTGCTACACCCACCAATATGTTGCCACCACTATTCTGAGAGTGGTTCACTACCCAAATATTATCGGGTGGTGCTTCTATGGTGGTTCCTGATGGATGGGGTGGAGGACAGCCAACATATTGTGAAGCAACAAATGAGCTATGGCTAACAATTTTAAACCATCTCTGTTCACCTCTATGGCCTGAATGCAATGATAAAATGAGTACATGAACAAGTGTGTAAATTCAATAAATGTTTTTTTTTTTTACATCCAAGCATTGTCCTGAGTGTTCCAACTCCTTGCGAAATCATGTGGGTACGGGACAATGTTGCCATCAGGGGTCAAGAAGTCATCAAACTGATTTCCGGAGTAGGTTCCACAGAGTCCACACATTCTACCCTTGTGTCTCTCATTTACTTGCACAAAGAGTCGGTCTTTTCCATTGAACAAGAGCCGCAGGCCAAGGTTTGTGTCCACTTGCACATACGAACCCGTCAGGGAAACGTTGACTGAGTTGCTATGTGAATAAGGAAGAGTGACTTGAACCTCGTTTACCTGTGAGAATAAAAATCCATGAGATCGAAGCATTGATGAAGTTCAGCATAATATTTTCCAAGCTGTATCATGTATGATAGCACTCAGAGATTATATGAGCAGTAATTACAAACACAACACTCTTGAAAAATCTTGCTTTTCAAATATGGTATATTTTCTTTTGTAATGTATAGCATTTCTGGTGCAGTATTATTGTGTATTACTGTGTGGATGTATGTAGGTATATATGTGTGTGTGTGTGTGTATGTGTGTGTGTGTGTGTGTGTGTGTGTGTGTGTATGTGTATGTGTGAAACCTGGGAGTATTGTTTGTTTATATGTTTATATAATTTCACTGCAAGTTTAATTATATAATTTACAATATACCTTACAATATATAACTTACAATATACAATATACCTTTACTGTAAACATTTCCCACCTGTGGGACTAGTAAAGGGTTCTCTTATGACTATATAAGCTAATGTTATAAAATATGAAATAAACATGAAAAACACAGGAAATGTAACTCTACACCTCTGTATCTTCTATCAACCCTCATCAACAATCAAACACACAAATCATCACAAATCATCGTTTCAGACCTTTTTTGCTCAGTAGACTTCAGTGGAAAGCGAGACTCAATATTTGCTTATTAGATATGGGCATTCCTTTAAAAGCAGTAATTGAGGTTAATATTCAATAGAAGCTGATGTATGTGACAACCGTGACTTTTGTCTTGATTTTTGCAGAAGAAAAGAATGTTGCTATAAATGCAGATAGCACAGATTACATCATACACAAGAATCTGCACTCCATCAGTCAGCTGTCACCCAAGAACTCATATGTCTCCTTACTCCTCTGAGGATAAGGACTTAACCCAAGATGTTTCACAAGTTTCTAATAAACATTACAATGTTGGCAAACCTTATCTGCCACTGTTTGACATGTACATTATAGTTACCTTGAACTTTTGAACCAGGAAGCCTACAGCATTCTGTACATTTTCTGCCAGTCATAAAAGAAATCCCAACTCGAAAGCACTAGCAGAACTACTGAAAGTTGCTGGTCTATTAGTAGAATTTGACATTAGCAATGGATGACTGAGCATTTAACCCTTAGAACTGTGTTTTAATCAAGTTAGTAAGTAAAAGAGAAGACACTTTATTATAAATTGAATGGGATAAAAAGTTATTGTGCATACACTACTCACATAAACCAGCTTGTTCTTCCTGACCACAAGGTGAAGGTCCTCCACATGCAGAGCCACTGAGTTCAGGGTTGTTGAGTTATTCTGTGGCTCATTCCGAGCTGTCACTGCAAACTGGCTTTCGCTGGCTGTGCATGTTGTAGCAATGGTGTAGTTGCAGGTGCCCCGGAATGAATAGGCCTTGCCATCAAAGGTGATGTAGTGGGGATCACCATAGACACTGCAGGTCGCTGGGCTGGATGGGAAACAGCCCAAGACTTCATTGTTCACCTTGCAGACCTCGTGGGACAGGCAGGAAGTGG
Organism: Nannopetersius ansorgii; assembly: GCA_037974605.1. Lineage (NCBI taxonomy): Eukaryota > Metazoa > Chordata > Actinopteri > Characiformes > Alestidae > Nannopetersius > Nannopetersius ansorgii. The sequence goes on along the minus strand of JBBPDE010240042.1, from coordinate 8,727 downwards.
CTGTGCACCGGATAGTGCCATGGCCTGTGCATGAACACAACCTCTCACACTCCCCATCCATGAATGTTTGGCCTTTCTGCAAGAAAAGAAGATTGAAAAGCCATCATTGTACTTGTCCTTTAGTAGTCATTTGGCTTAAAATGTGCAAAAGATCAACCATGTTTAGTTTGTGCAGGAGCGATAAGGCTAATATACAGCACTTACTTGAAACCTGCTATAACACAGTCATATAATGCTAAGAATATGTTCTTAATAAACATTCTTAATAAACATTCTTAATATTCTTAATAAACATTTCAGATGCTGTAAGGTTTGATATCATGTATGTTCATGTGCATGGGGGCCGGAAGCATTTTAATGGGGGTGGAGGACGGGGGTCTCGGATTTTGTCGGATGATGTTGAAGGAATAGGTGCTATTGACCATGAGGTAAAAAGTGTGTGTTTGTGTGTGTGTGTGTGTGTGGTGGTGGTGGGGGGGGCAATGATTTTGAAAAGTGCGGGGGACACTTGCTTCAAACTCGACAAGACACAGAGCTGTCATGCTGCAACAGGCTTTTTCTTCTTCTTTTAATGGAGGTTGACAACTTTTCAGTGTATTACTGCCACCGCTGGACTGGTGGCGGTAATACTGTTCGGTTCTCAGAAAAATCCTCGTTAGAAACTGAGGGGTTACTGTACATAAACTGTCATGATAAATCTTGACAGCATACGTATAGTGGGGTGGTTCTATAAATGGTATGTTGCAAGGTTCAAGATTAAAGATACAGACATTTATTTCACATGTAATAATTTCTATCCCCTAACTTATCGTGCAAACTGTATGCCAAATTATTTTCACAGTAAGTAATCTCAAATAGACTTGCTTATGTGGTTTCCATCACTGTATGATCTACTGTTATTTAAAAATGGGTAGAAGAATGTTGTGCAGCTATAACAGTGGCACTGAAAGTTGTCCACACTGTTTCATTGTTGTATAGATGAACAGCACATAATACAGCGTCAGACACCACATAAATAAAACAACTTTGACAAATAAATGTGATATAGGTATAATAAACTGTTGGCAGTGCTCCTCCATCACTTGTTAGCTTTCTTGAAGATACTCTCAGTCCATGTTTATGATGTCAATTTAACTTTCTTACATCAACCCATATGTACCTCATAGTGCTGTCCGTCCACCCAGCACCCACAGTCCTCTGAGGTTACACACGTTCCTCCACTCAACAGGAAGCCCTCATTGCATTCACAGCTCTCTTCACAACTCCCACATCCCTCTGGGGCATCCAGCCTGGAGCAAGTGGCAGGGCAGTCACTGGAGCAGGCGTTAAAGTGACTATTTGGTCCACAAGCAAGAGCTAGAAGGAAACCATTGAGAAAACCATTCAGTGTATTTTTTTAATAACAGTATCATTCTTGCACATCTACTGCCCTTGCCCTGCATGACTTGGTGCCCTTCCTGTTATAGACACTTGAGTTCTGCAACAGTTCAGTTTTGCTTGTTGAAACAACTTTGCATGTTTGATAAGTGATCAGATTATCATTTAATAAATGACAAATCATTTGGCATGCTAGTAGACACTAAGAAGGCATGTGTGTGTGGCATGGACATAAGTGACTCATTCCTACTAGACTGATGTGGGTGTAGTCCAAATCAATGTTACACTTAATAATCGTATCATATAGTAACTATGCCTATAATGGGCATGGGACACCAAAAAGAAGATGGGTGTGCAGTAAAAATGACTTCCTGGAGATCTTTCAATCTAATGCACCTTGTTCTAAATCTTGCCTGCTCATACACACAGTGATTAGTTACATAAAGTTTGTTGGAATTAAACTTTGTAGGGCATTAAAACCTCAGTGGGTACATTGGACTGAAAGTATAATGAAAAAAAAAAATGCTGTTAGGCCAAAAAACAACCCCATACCCCAAATGTAATCAGCCAAGACATGTATGCTGTTTTTGATTGTCAGCTAGAGCTATAAGGTGACTGTAACAAATAATGGGAACTTATACCCACTTGGTCAGCCTTGTTAAAACTGCATGTCCAAATAATTAACACATTTCTTAAACCATAGCTGTGTCCGAAAAGTGCACTCATTCACTATAGGGCACTATGTAGTGAGTCAGCCATTTTGTAGTGGTGTCCAAAATTTCAACCATCAAAGTTTCACCCACTAGTTAGTGCACTACAAAATCACCGCGTGACATCCAGACACTGTACACTACATGAATACACATATTCCATCATGCACTGCGGGTTTCTTTTATCGTGCCCTACATAGTGAACGAGTGCACATTTCAGACACGCTGCACACTACTTTTATCGCGCAAAAGTCGGAGGGAGAACAGACGGGGGAAAATGGGGCTTCAAACGGAGGAGATTCAGTCACAATTTTTTCTCTCTCCGCGGAGGACAGTAGTATCCAGGGCCGGACTGGGACAAAAAATCGGCAGGATGGGACGGGATTCCGCGCCGAGACAAAATTTAATTACCTGGGCGGACTGAGCATTTGCCCGGTGGGCTGATGTGAAGTTTCGGCCGGCTAAGTAATTTTTGGCCGGCGCGGAATCCCGCTGTGTCTGATCTAGAGAGCCGAGACGTGTGTTTATGTGACAGAGATAAATTGCCAAGATCCGGCACTATTTAAGCTACAGTTAGAAAAACTTAACATTCTGAGTGTCCGAAATTAACTAAATGTCATCTCCCCTTGTTCACTAGTTAGTGAAGTGATCATTCGATCATACGTGAACACACCACAGCACACAGTGTGAACAGCACGAAATTCACCCTCTGCATTTAACCCATTCACCAAGTGAAGCAGGGGGCAGCCATGAACACAGCACCCGGGGAGCAGTGTGTGGGACGGTACCTTGCTCAGGGTACCTCAGCTGTGCCTAGCGGCCTGGGAATCAAACCTGGACTTTCCGATCGCAGGGCGAATGCCCTAACCACTAGGCTACCAACTGCCCTAGCAAACACTATATAGTGAACGAGTGAACAAGTGCACTTTATTATTATTATTATTATTATTATTATTATTATTATTATTATTATTATTATTATTATTATTATTATTGTTTAAGCTGGTTGCTGTAAGGTTTTTAGCTATGTGACAAAGTTCCAGGAAAAGTTTGTTACATAAGTCAAATATGTCTTGCCTGAAAACCTACATTTGGGGTCATTAAGAAACCCTGAACATTGTATAGTAAAAAGAGACATACGACAGAAAGTTGCGTTTCTCCAGCCAGGCACAGGAGTCCCAGCTTCACTGCAAGTCTTAGCAAATGCCTGTAGGACATCACAGAAGGCTTCAGGGTCTCCTTGTGTGGAGCAAAGCTCAAACACACAGCTCTTGACACTTGCTGCACCAAGAGCAGAAGAACACTCAGAGAAGGGGCCACGATGGGACAGCAGGATGCCACAGTACGCTTCACTAGCATATTCCAGCTTCTCGGCCTCGGAACACATGGTAGTCTGAATGGGCTCCTGACATTGGGGGTCTTCACTTTTCCAGCTCTGCCCCAAAGTCTGGGCATCTTCAGCCAGAGATCCATCTGGCATCTTGTAGTCATCATCCATCATGCGGTTAAAGTTGCCACACATGCCGCAGAGTTTGTCCGAGAACTGGTTGGGCACAGTTACCTGAATGATGCCAGATCTGGCAAAAGAGACGGACATGTTGAAGTTTGTCTGCAGTTCCACAACTGGTCCCTGGGCACTGATCTTCACTCTGTCTCCATCCAGACTCAGAGGCAGATTCCTCCATACCCCATTAATCTGAAAAAGTTAAGAGTAAACGGTTTATATTATATATTCAGTTATACTCAAGCAGACTTTAAATGGTAAAGAAATAATAATGTTTTGAAACTTTTGGTGTTGCAGATATAAATCTCAAACATCTCAAATACTGACAAATTAAGATATCCAGATTGATCTTTCAGTGTTGTACCACATCTGTTGTATAAAGTAATAACAGCCCATTTAGGTCTCTCTCATAGTCATATGTCATATTGCAGGTCATCAGAGGCTCCCAGATGGTCCAGATTCTTGTTCAGAATCAATTTGCAACACAAATGGATAGTGCAAAAACATGAACTGCCTGGTGGTCCCTGAGCAGTAGTTTGAGAACCAATGGCTTAGAGAACTGAAGGCCTCCGAGTCTATTGTGTATACACATCTGAAATGAGTCAGTTTTACTTTGCTAATCATGCAAAGTATATATAATATCACCCACGACCTGCACAACCTCTGCAAGGTCTAGCAGGGTCAGTGACATGGTGCTTTCAACAAGATGTTTATAAAACAGCTACATTTTAAATAAATATATCCCAAGTTCTGTTCCTTGATACTCACATTTTTTGCATAATCCTGTCAAATTCATATGCATAAGGGAGATCCATTTTTTTATATGCATTATGCATATGCTGTGCATTTTTAGTCCTGTATGTCAGGATTATACATTGCATGTAGATTTTTTTGGACAGGATCCAAGCACAAAAGGCCTGCCACACCTGCCCCAGCATTTCTCGTGTAAGACTATAAGGATACAACAATGATATTCTGAATTTGATGAAGACTACAGTCTTTTGTTCTATGTTGAAACAGTCAGTTTCCCTAAATACATCCCATTCTTTCTTAAGGAGAAGTTCTCCTTAAGAATCAGGTGGTATCCTGCAGGGCGGGGCCAAATAGCTATAACACACAAAGTACCTCATGACCATAAAACCACTGGTGGTGTGTAAAAGTCGGCATGAAATAAGTAATAGCGCTCACCATGGTCCTTCTTCGTTCGCTTTTCAGCAGAGTCACTCTCAAGCCCTGCAGCTTCACATTCACTTGTTGGATTGAAGAAACAGACGAATTGCTTCTCTGCTCCTTCTGAACGTCCACGACAAAACTTGGCAGCTCGCTGACCCCGTCACATGCTTTACTCAGGATGTAAGTGCACGGACCCATGAAACGGAAGTTGACCCCATCAAAGGTGGTGTAACGGAGGTCACGAGAGACTTCGCACTTGCCAGATATAGATGAATCAGTGGGTCTTAAAGTCTGCCTGATTTGAGTGCAGGTGAGTTGATCTCCAGTACAAGTGCATTGAGTGGATTCATCAGTCCAAAACTGGGTGTCAGCCTGGCATTGCGAGCCTATGGATGAGGTCAGTGCTTTTGTCAGATTTTCTTTATTTCTTTAATTAATGAGAAGTTTATATTTAGATTATAAATCCACTGGAAAAACTGCACAATATATTGCTTGCTAGTCATTATCACAGTGGCCTTTGTAGTGCTGATACCACAAGAGGCTGCAGTATACAAATCAGATAACTGGTCCGTATTTACATGCTGAGACTGTCTTAACCAATGACAGATAATCCAGATAAATTGATGTGGGTGACCCTTACACAACCCAAACATAGCAAAGAGATACATTTTGCATCAAAGATCAAACTGGTTTTACTAATGTGTTTTAAAATGTATGGCCACATCACAGATAGGTAGAAGGGATGAATGTAGAATGTAGTATTTTGTCTGTTTTGTGAAGCAAAATGACATGAAATTGATTGGTTAACTTTTCTATATTTAATGTTATAAAAAATATTTAATGTTATATAAAGTATTCAATAAAATGACAATTCACTTAAGAGTGAATTAGGCAAGATGCACTACACTTTATTTGAACTATCAGGATTTTTTACATACTAAAAACTACAACTACAATTTAAACTGATTTTCTGAACCCAAAGCTAAAAACAAGACTAGGCATTCAGAGATACCATAAATAAGATGCCACTCGAAGAAGGTCTGTTATGGAAAGCTTACAGAATTCAAATAATACTTTTAAATATTACACCTTAAAAAATACACACCTATAAGGGGGTTCAAGGGTTCTTCATTAAAGCCAATGGTTTTATGCAGAACTGAACATTCAAACAACTATTTAAATGCACATGCGGTTCTTCACCTGGTTTATATTTTAATTCAGACAAGACTCACCACACTGTCCCCTCCGTATGCCGACCATATCAAAGACTATTTCTTCCTCCTGTCCTCGACCAGGTGAGAGCTCAAGAACAGCCTGTTGGCAAGAACAGTGGTTAAATCAGCAAAGCAAACTCTAATAACTATAATTCTGTGCAAATATTCCACTCCACACCATATTGCACTAAAAGCTTGAAATTGTAAAATTGCAAAAAACTGTAAAAAGAGTCAACACCTTTACTCCAGTGGGCCCTGAGGACGCCAGTGAAATGAACACTTGTTTCCAGATGTTACTTTCAGCAGTCAGGGAAGTCCAGACTTCTGTTTGCAGCAGATCATCCCTGAGCAGCACTCGCAGTTCTGAGCTGCTCTGGCCTGGTTTATAGTACCAGAACTCCAGACATGAGTCTTCAGGAAAATGAACAAAACTGCTCTGCAGTTGAGCTGCTCCTGACTGGCTCACAGGATCCCTAGAGAGAGAGTATCTCCCTGGAATGGGTTGAGAAAAAAGAGAAGAACCAAAAAAGTATAATAAGAAATGTGTTATTGTTATATAATTTGTGTTATTGTTATATAATTTTTGGAAACACTAGCTGCCAAATACATTGCATGCACATTTCAAAATGAATAGATTGATTAAAATGGCCCAAAATGATGTATAATAAAATTACATCCGTTTACTTAAAATAGCAAGTAGCATTATATTAGTTTACGTTAAAAGTTATGGATATTTTTTTTAAATATTCTATTTTATAGAAACTGATCACTTTACAATACAATACTGAGAAAAATATTATTAACACCATATGAAGTAAGGTGTCTGGTTATTGTATCCGTGTCCGGGGTATTAGTTGGGAGTACTGTGACCACCAAGAAGTCAAGGCCCATAAAATGTTATCTAATAAAATTGGCTGGAGATAGACTGAACAATTCATTAATTGTTGGGATTTAATGTTCTGTGATCTACTCTGTGGTCTGGAGAAATTATTACAAATAAGTTTGCAAACTAACAGTTCCAGTAATACACTTTGTAACTAAATGTTTACACCCCTTGAAAGTGGATAGTATTGGGGGGGTGGGCATCATGTAACATCATGTCTAAGAAACATTAAGAAGCTTCAAGTAAGAAACAGAGACAGAAACAGTGATAATCCTTATCACACCATTTTCCACCCTATCAGTGTTAACTTACTACACAAGCCTAGTACACAAACCTAGTCATTGTGTTTTTCCACTAATTCTCAATAGAACAAAACATTTATGTGGTCAAATAACCCTTAATAACAGCATTATAACCAAAAGCATGATTTATATGTATTTCTCACTAAATCCTAAACCCTCAGTCAATAACATTAGTATTTGAAGAGATTTGAAGATTACAAGTTGATAAAAGATTATTGATGTGCAAACAGTCTTTTCATTGTTTGACATTGAATAAAAAAGAAAAAAGCAGATGAAATCAATTATACATAGACAAAGTCCAAATTCTGCTTTTCCGGTTTAGGTCTGGAGTTATGAGGCTAATGTTGCAACCACACACAAGAAGTCAATGGTCACCTGAACAGCCCAAATTGTTTCTATAAAAATGCATGACCAAATGTTCACTGAACATGTTCAAACCACATCCAGATCTTCATTAGGGTGGAACTGACTTGTGGATTCTGAAACGGTTGCCTGTAGTTGTAAAGATCTCTGCATTCGTATTATTATATTATTATCTGCGTTCTTAATTGATTGACAACTCTTGATGAAGGCAGTCAGATGTGGTGATTTGCACTATTCAGGTCACTGTTAAATTCTAGTGTAAGCAACTATGGCTTGCAGTTTTACTTCTAAACTAAAGAAACAACATTTAGACCCTAAGAATGCTGGTCTATATCTGGGATAGGTGGGATTTTAATTCCTTTAAAGATTAAATTGCACTTAAATTTATGCAGTTGCTTCACTCCTGCGGCGAAAAGTGAGTAAACATATCTTTTAAAAGATGTTTTACCAGGTTCTGCTTGGCTTCTGGTCAGACCCACTGCTGTCCAATCACAGAATGGAGCCATATCATTGTCAAAGTCACACTTTGTGAAGTAATCTGGAACCAAAAAGTTAAAAAGAAAAGTTATTGTGGGAGCGAGGCATGCAGGAAAACAGCAGGATAGGAACAATCTGAACTGCTCTTTTGGTCCAAAACACATTTCTATTAGGACTGTAATCAAACCCCCCTATTTGTGTCAGGTCACTGTTGCGAAAAATTGTTAGCTTTGCTCTGGGCACTTCAAACAGTGTCCCCAAGAGTGTGAAAAGTGTCTTTCTTATCTTCACCAGGCCACATTTCTTCATATATTCTACTTAATATGTATGCAGATTACACACTTCCGGCCCTTTAGCTCATTTTTCTCTTTACTGCTGAAACATTTTGCAGCAGCTGATTTTCATATGCATCCCCAGAGGAATTTTTTGGGGAAACAAAAATCAAAGTGTGTAAAATAAATTCCAACCTGCGTTTGTCCTCCAGTCAGGCAGAGTAATTGAAGGGTAACTGTTGATTGAAAGAGAGTTAAAGCATAAATGTAGGGACACCATCCAGCGTATTGTCATAATACAAGCAAACAAACTGTACAACAAACACAGAATGTATTTACATTAATTTCCATGAGTTTTGTTTTTATCACAGCAAAGCTGCCCTTTACATCATATGAAACCTTTATGATGAATGAAGTATTAGAAAATCTCCCACCAAAAGAGCCCCATATAT
>JBBPDE010239973.1:0-12083 GCA_037974605.1 Nannopetersius ansorgii | reverse complement strand
CACACACACACACACACACACACACACACACACACACACACACACACACACACACACACACACACACACATATATATCTTCCTAAACTTCAGGCACCTTCCTGTTTAATGTTTATTATAGTAACCTAAAGCTCCAGAAGGACAGTTTGTAACCTATGGTCTATGAGCTCACACTGAATCTGTGTGACTAAATGAGACAGGAGCAGCACAGTGACCCTTGCGAACATTTACTGGTGTTCATTATTCAGTCAGTAGTCATACTAAGTCTTAAATCACATGCACACGTCTGCACCACTTGAAGCCCTTGAAGAACTTGATGCAGTTTGAGCAGGGTAAGGAAAGCTTTGAGGACGTATTTATTTAAAAGATTTAGGTGACCATTGATTATTAATGTCAAATGTTTGCTAACCAAGCCTCTTATGATCATTATTAATAATAATTAACGTTTTTTTTAAATGTTATAAAACTAAGAAGAATTAAGAAGGACACGGCAGAAAGCAGGAGGGTCTATCTGCCACACAACAGATCAACTTTGGTTTTATGGCCCTTTAACCCAAGTGTAGCTTTTTAACATCATTACAGTAATGTTGGCAAACTGCATGTATTAAAAATGCTTCATTTAGTTCTTATAATCACACACACACACACACACACACACACACACACACACACACACACACACACACACACACACACATATATATATATATGTGTTTGTTCAATAATTAATTCATGCATGTATTTACTATTTAGTATCGCTGTAGGAGACTGTGTTTATCTATCTAGTATTTATTTACTCTTGCTGTAGGAGAAAGTGTTTATTAGACGTATGTATGTGTTTGTTTTTTTGTTTGTTCATTAGAACAGCAGGATGATTAAAGTAGTGTTCAGTCAGTGATGGTTAAATAAAGGGTGTGTGTCTCTTTAAGAGAGTCTCTGGGTCACGTGTCTGCAGGTCAGAAAGTTTTGACATGTTTAACGGACTCGGATCTTCTTCCCTCCGCCCGAACACCGCCCGCCGCTCCCTCAGCACCCTAAAACACCCTGAACCAGCCCAGGCCGGCCCTCTCACCCGGGAGCAAAGTACTTTCCACCTGCAGACAGCCACGCCTGTACAACCATGGACTTTATTCAGGTACTCTCGCCTGAAATTGGCCGAGGTGGTTAGCAAGTTTGCTAGCATTAGCTGTTAGCCTGGTAGCTAGATAACTTCAGAGAGCTCAGGGGCTAGAGCTCTGATTTAGAGATCCTGATTTTAAAATACTCACTGGAAAACCTAAGCCTGAGATCCTGTTTCAGAAGTTGAACTCTCTGACTTCAGCCTAGGACGTGTTTTTGTATATTGTAAATTTGATTTTCTGTGCAGAAACTGATGTCAGGTTTCAGACTTGACCTGGGACCCTTGAAGGAGCCTCTGGGGTTCATTCGAGTCCTGGAGTGGGTGAGTGTCTCTTACTCTTCATCAGTAATAAAAACTGATATTTTTTGCTTCACATATTGGATATTTATGTGCCATTTATAAGCCAGAAGCAGCTTAATTTAGTTCAGCAGCTGTTACACAGATACTGTGTTGATGCACAACTTCAGGCTCCACTTTTTTGGATCCTGTAAACCTCAGAAAATTGTGTATTTTTGGTCATATTGTTGTTTGTATTGTGTCCATCACCTCTGCAAATGGTCGTTCAGGACTCACGTCTTTTTTGTCTCCTCAGTAATCTCTTATTTGCAAATTATTGAAGTCTTGTTCTAAATCCCACTTTAGGAGAAATAAGGAGAGCAAGAAAAAAAATCAGATTAGTTGGAAGGCTAGTTCTCAGGAGATTAATTTATAAAGTGTGTGAAAATGGTCAAAATCTCATATTGATATTAAATTGTGCTCAGTCATGTCTTCTAGAAATAGGCTGAACAGAGAAGAGTTTTATTTTAAATTCTCTTTTTCTCTGAATACGCAAGATTTCAATTTGAATTTGTTAATTCTATTTAATTATTAATTCTATTTTTATGGTCCATGAAAAACGGAATTGTTTGGTGAATCTGATAAAACATCTGGCCGTTTATTCCATGCTTGAGTTGTCTGGTCATGCAAATGTCCACATGCAAATTTCAGAAGTTGCAGCACCTTGGCGAGACCATTGGGTCCATACCACATCATTATTCCTAGTCACTTTAAATATGATCCTGAGAGCCTCTAGGTCAAATAAGTCACCTTTAGGCCTCATCAGGGTGGATATAACACACACCCATTACTGAGATATATGCCTTAAACTAATACTGATGGCCTCATTTAGCTACTGCTGCTAAACAAACTGTGTTTACACTGTAAATATTGCAATCTTCCTTCTTTACAGTATGTCTAAGTTGTTCACATTGTCAAAATACTGTGACTGTACAGTAGTTTCCTCCCAGTTTGGAAACGGACTGATATATGAAACTGCTCGAGTTTGAATCAGAGAGTAAAACTCAGTGGTCCATATGATCCAGGGGAATTTCTTCTGTTTATACTCTATGCTATTTCACTACCTGCATAAACTAGTGGGGCAGGCCTAATTGGCAGGTGTAAAGTTTCGGGCTGCGCTGAAAAGTGACAGAGGATCATTTATAGAAAACTTGCTGTATGCCTATAGAAAAGAATGTCAGCTGGTGTCTCACAAATAGCAACTATTTCTACTCCCGCCGGCGAGCAGAGTTCGGCCTCCAACGGTCCTAGAAAGCAAAGGTTAACGATCCCAGAAGCTGAAGTTCAAGACGCAGCCACTTTTTTGTTTGTTTAAGGCGGGGGTGGAAGGTAAATGCTTAGCGCTTTGTTTCTCTTTGGGTTAAAGTGTGCACTGCTTAGCAAAAAGAAGGTGCTGAAAAGTGCAAGACTACTTTTTGGTTTCCTTTCAGCTAAATGATGGGTCTTAATCATTTTGGTTAAATGTGTTTGTATTAAGAATCTTTTTTACGTTTTAAAGATGCAAAGATTCATTTGATGGTTCTATAAAACTTTTTTAAAAGGTTCTTTGCCTGGTAGGTTCTCCATAATAGCAATAGGCTTCATTAATAATAATATTATTAATAATAATAATAATAATAATAATATAATAATGGTTATTAATGTTATTGTCATCATAATTTATTTAGTGTCCACTATGCAGAACTTGTGCTACATTTGTTCCTATAAGTTTATGACAATATTTATTTACCATTGCCCCAATAATAATAATAATAATAATAATAATTATTATTATTATTATTATTATTATTATTATTATTATTCCTATCATATATTAATAATTGAGATAAATATTACTACTCTTATAATAATGACAATGATGACAATTATAATAATAATCATCGTATTTATAATGGTTATAATAGATAAATAATTATAAGCACAAACTATTATTATTACGATGGAGACTTTTTGGAGTCTTGCTTCGACTTGTTGTGGTTCTTATTTGCTATAGCGGTTCTTAATGATATTTATTAATTGACCATGATAGATCATACCTAGACTCTTACTCCAGACCCCTTGATGAACTGCTTGGCCTTAACTCTGTTGTGTCAGCTTTAGTCTGGAGAGGAGGGGTTGGCTACCAGGAAATGTTGTGCATCCTGTTCGTGGCACAGTGTGGAGTAGAATAGAGGGAGGATATGGTTTTTGGTTTTTCCCAGCTATTTTTCATATGATTATGCATGAAACAGCACAAAACCCCATGGGTGGTCTGGTCACGCATTTTTTTTGTATCCTTAAGAGTGCTTTTTGTGAAACGTGTGGACGTTAGCATGTCCAGATTCCAGCCCCTCCCAGACTACAAACAGTCTTCATGCCTTCTAAGCGCTGTTATTCTTTTTCCCTTGATTCTTGTTTTTGCAACCTAGGTAATCTCCTAACTGTTGAGAATCACATTTTAGACCTTTGGCCCAAAAGCTTGCATTAAAAAAGCCATATACTGTAATTTGTCTTCACCTGGTATGGTTTTTATGAGTTTATGTAGAGGAAAAAAAAAATTCCTGCCCATTTTCCTACCTTTTATTTTGTAGAAATAAGTGACCTGTGCCTTCTGCTCTGATAGGCGGCCCTGTATTAGAAAGTAGTCCGGGCTGCAACATTCCTTAGCCTGAGTGGGCGGGGCTGAACCAGTTGGCTGAATAGGTGAATGCATGTAAATGAAATACAGATCAGGCAGGTTTTTGCCATTTAGGTTGCAGATATGACTTATCAGACTTGGGGGTGAAAATGATTTCCATGATATGGGCCTGTTAAGAAACAGACTAAATATTCTTTAGTTTCTGCCAGTAAATAATAATTGATTTAATTGATTGATAATTGTTTGAAATTGACTAAAATATATAATTGACTGGTAAAGGAATGCTGTTCAGAATTCCATGAGAAGAAATGTATAAGAATAGTAATATATTAAGCAGTTCATTTTAATTGATTATGAACATATTAAATGACCCTTTTGGCAATAGCATATTCATTAATTTAATTGATATCCACTTTGGTGGAGTAATACAGTTCAGAATTAAATGGGAAGAAATATAAGAATGCTAAACATAATTAATATAATTAATTAATAACCCCTTAATTTACCTCCACTTTTGACTTGTAAAGGAATATAAGTGGGTTAAGTGGGATGAAGGGTATTAGAATGGTAATAATTGATATTAATTAATTGGTTTAATTGATACCATTAACTGATTGAAAACATGAACTGACATTCGCTTTCAACTGGTAAAAGGGCAGCTCAGAATTCAATGGGAAGAAATATAACAATGGTAATGATTTATATAATAATTGATTAATAACATTTAATTGACACTTGACTGGTAAATTAATGCAGTTTGGAATTCAGTTGGAAGAAATGGGGAATGCAGAATTGAGAAATTTAGAGAAATAACATCAAATGAGCTGATTTAGAAAAGGAGTCAGGAAACATTTGGAGAAAGCCGCTCTTTAGCAGGCGACCATGCGGTGTGTAGGTGTGCATTCCGGTGTGTGAACGAGGCTGGGCTGAGGCATGTGCCTGTGGTGGGGGCCAGGCTGCCTCTCTTGGCTCGTTTCTCTGCTTGGCCCACCTGCTGTGGAGAAACGGAGCCAATATGAGGCTTCCAAACTGGGAGCGGGACTAGGAACGGAATAGTACGGTTTATGGAGTAATACACGCGACCACGCTGCCTGGCCGAAAGTATTACGGTAAGAGCATATTTGCCGCAAACAACGGATTTATAGTAGAGCATAACATCCGAGGCATACATTTCACCGACACTACGTTTGCAAACGTCTTACCCGCCAGACAAAAGCATGAAGTGCACATGCATATTTATTTTTGACAAATATGTTTCCAACCGAAAGTGAATCATTTATTTCAGTTTTTTTTGTGTGACTTTTTGTCTTCCATATGTAAAAGAGTTAATTATGTTTGTCAGATGGCATATAATTGTTGCTTTTTAATACCACATAATTAACATTCAGTTGTGGTGAGTATAAAAAAAAACCTATGCCACTTTTAATAAATTTAGCAAGACCTGTTTTTCTTCAAACATTATCATTGATGTATTGTTGTGTGGGGTTTCTTATGTAACATTAGTAAATGACAATAAATATTGTATTCAGTACAGAAAGCAGGTACACAAGTATGTTTTAAAAATATTTTTAAAAATATATTTGATTTGCTTGCATTTTCTCCCGTTGTTTTTGTGTTTTGTCACAATTGCTGTTTTGATTGTTTGTTTGTATTGTTGTATTTTCCTACTTGAGCTGTAGACAATTAATATAGTTACTTGTATATAGTCCAATTATAAGCCATTTGAGTCGTAGTTTTTTGTGCTGTGTTTTAATTGTTAAAATTCCATTAATCCTCATTTTGTATGTGTCTGTATATCTGTTTATTTGAGGGGGAAAAAATTGCATTCCCTTTGCTAAAACATAGAATTGATGTGTTTTTGCTGGTACTAATTTATAACCTTTTTTCAGTAACCATTTTGATACCGCCCCTATTTGTAGGTACAGCCTATTTGTAGGCTTTTTGCGTGGGTTACGTTTCAAGAGCACCCGCGTATAGTGAAAAACCGTGTTATGTGGTTTTAAAAAATGCTTTAAAATGCCTATTTTTATGGTGCAAACCCTAAATATACCCCCAAATATATGCTCCCAAAACAGGGCAGCAGCCAATCAGCAGCAAGGAGAAATAAATTGCGTGCTCGGATTGGCTACCTTCAAACCTCTCGCCTCTGAGAGCAGATTACTGTGACACCTGGGCGTCGTAGGCCACGCCCCTCGTCCTTGTTGTTTATGTTTGGGGAGACGCTGAGCAGCGGAGGTTCGTTCCGTTCAGGTGTCTGTTTGCCTTGGTAACTGCCGTGTGATGCATGAGGCCCAGATCTCACAGTCAGCTGGATTCAGAGGCAGGAAGTTTGAAAATCCACACTAAACTGAAACCGCGAATCTTATTATCAGATTTCAGCATGGTTGACTGGAGACACATGTGACTGAAATCAGAATAAAATCCAGTTATAAGTCACATGAAGCGATAGGTGTAAGTAGGATATAAATTCTGCCTGTATGTTATATTAAAAATAGTCCCAGAATTAATTATACAGATTTACAACTCAGTGTTGCAATACATCTGCTGAATCCAGCAGCTGCCCATTGGCTTCTATAATAAGTGACTATATAAGAGCCCACAGGTTTTCAGTTCTTCTCTTGGCTCAGGGAAATGCGTTGAAATTGAAATCCGTGGTTGTCCACTGGACGCGAAAGATGGAGCCGATATGAATTAGTACCTGCTACAGTGTTTCTCAGCCTAATTTGTAAGGTTTTAAATCATATACCATGTGTGTGAATGGATGACAAGCTAACTTGAACATCAAATAGACCTTTAATTATATTTTGTACATTTTTGAGTAGCTTTAGACGGTATATATTTTACCCTGTTGCTTTCCATATGCAGGTTGACTTCTACTGATCTCCCTGGCACTGCAGGCCCCGATCATGTCTGCTGTTATTGCCACGCCCCACATTGCTTGAAGTCCAAGGCGGTGCTTCTGCAGTGTAAAGTCCTAAAGTGGCTGCACTGCTGATCTCAGACCTGAGCTTAAAACATCAAAACTTTTTTTATTTGATCATTCTGAAAGTACATTTTCCCTCAAACCACCCCTGCTTTAAAAGAATGGTGCAAATAGTTTTAGTCTAAACATGAAAAATCAGGATCACATGTTTTATTTGAGCCTGTTTAATGGGGGGGGGGGAGTAACATTTTACTGCAATTTCATGCTGCCTTATCCTTTTAGTGCCCATTGTGTCCCTCCTGTGAACCTGCCCAGGCTGCTCTTTAAATAGGCAGCGTGAGAGTCTTAAGGTCTTCACAGAAAAGGTTTAATGTTTGTGGGTATGTGAGCCGGGAGAGGGGACGTCTGTAATGTGGCTGGTTGGCAAAAGCACAGGACTATTTATAG
This sequence comes from Nannopetersius ansorgii, assembly GCA_037974605.1. Lineage (NCBI taxonomy): Eukaryota > Metazoa > Chordata > Actinopteri > Characiformes > Alestidae > Nannopetersius > Nannopetersius ansorgii. The sequence continues at coordinate 4,641 of JBBPDE010239973.1, read as the reverse complement.
GAAAGTGTTTGAGGGTGTCATAATCATTAACTTACAGGCCAACACCCCTCATATACTCTGACGACACTGGAATGCATATTGTGAAACCTTAAAAAAAGGAGTCTGCGATGTTTTATGCCTGCAGAAGCCTTTCACATGTTTTTTTGTGTTTTTTTACAACAAAAACATGCAAACATGTTTCCTTTCAAAATTTTTAGGAAGCAAGTATAACATTTTAAAAGTGGAGAAACCCAGAATGGACGAAAATCAGTTGTGCCGCTACTTTGTTCTGTCAAAAGTTTTTAATACGAACAGTTTAAATGCTTTAAAACGGTCTCTTGCGGTATTTATGAACCTTTTTCTCATCATTAGACTTATCCCTATGATCAGAGAGAGAGAGAGAGAAAAAACTTAAACTGTCTTTTTTTGGGTCTCTCTGTCTAGGTATTAGTGTATGCAGTAGTTTTTTCTAAATGTGCAGCATTCCCTGTAGCAAGAGCTTAATCAAAGGCATAGAGCTGAACTGTGCAGTTTAAATTCCAGTTGGGAGATGGAAGACAGTCCTGGAAAGAATCCCTCATTAGTGATTCTGCTAACTTTGTTTATCACACCACACACACATCCTCCGTCAGCGCTGTTCTGACCTCCGCCATGGCTTTTCTTTACTGTGTACAAAAAGCATGTTGAAGAAAAGGAAAGAAAGCAGTTGCACGGGTTTGGGTGAGTCAGAGAAGAGAAACAGAGGAAGAGGGGAGAGAGAAAAGAAGGGAAAGGCAACATGTGTTGGAAAGCAGATGTTTTCAGAAGTTGAAGTGGAAGGGAAAGCATACACCAACCTGACCTGTCAAGGCCACCAGAGGTTGAACTCATGGTCTCCCAATATTGGAGCCAATGCTGAGACAGTTATGGCATCCAGGAGTCCCCAAATTTTTAAAATAGGAACATGTTTATCATATTTATATACACATTTCAGTACCACAAAACCATCATGTGTGTGTTTTGCATCGAATCACATTATTGGTGCAAAAATACTATACAAGTATATGCCTTATCTTTGGTATATTGAGTAGATTAAATTAAAGATTTATAATAAAAGATATAAGGTGCCTAAATAAGAGTTCCAAACACTCAGCATTCAGCACCACCAGTATACTGACTACCGACTGATTGTCTGGAGTTATCTGCACCTACTTCCTCACTTCACATTAGAAAATACAAGAAAGTCTGGCATAAGTATCAGTAGCAACACACGCATCCGTTTATCAGCATTAAAGGGAAACTTTATCATGTATTCAATCATGTATTGAATTACATTTTCATGTAATTCAGTCATTCAAAGAGGTAAGTTGTGAAATGGTGTCCGTGTCTTTGAATGGAGATTGCTTTATGTTTTGATGATTGTAATGTATTGTAAAATGTACATCACACTCTGGTCTGCATTTTGTTTTTCAGCTTTTCACCATTTTTGCCTTTGCCACCACTGGTGGCTATGTCGGTTCCACCATCATGACCACTAAGTGTACAAAACACGAAGATGTTACCATACATTTTGGCTATCCTTTCAGGTGAGTGCATTACCAACCAGAAACGCAGTCATACCATCGTGAATATTGTCAGTAGAAGCACTGTGATTTTGTAGCAGCAGTTTTAATTACAATCATTGCTATTAAAATTATAATAATAGGTAGTAGTAGTAGTAGGCGTCATTGTCTTTTTTACTGGCAAATTGACCGTTTTTTAAGCTGCTGTTAATGCTAAAGTCTACAATCACTGTACCGTTTCATTTTATTAGGCTTCCCGGTCAGGGATTTGATATACCTGACTGCAACGGCAGCACCAACAAAACATACCTGATGGGAGATTTCTCGTCCTCAGCCGAGTTCTTCGTGTCTGTTGGCGTCTTCGGCTTCTTGTACTGCACTTTTACCCTGATTCTGTACCTGGGCTACCAGCATGTTTACAGAGAAACCAGCCGAGGCCCCATCATTGTGAGTAAACTAACCAACTGTTCGTATTTATCAAGTAAATCACATTAAGTGAACTGATGTAGCGTTAATTTTCCCATTTTCCAAAATTAAAATTCCCATAAGGACATAAGCAGTGTTAAATTAAAGGCCTACAACGCATTTTTACACTAAAGCATATCCAGAAACACAAATCATGAAAGTCAACAGCAAACATAGGAACACCGAAGTAAGTCCAGAAAGGCAGCAGCCAATTGAGAATGAGAAGTCCAGAAAGACAGCAGGAAATCATAAAAGAAAGTGACCGTTTGTCATATGTGACCACACCACAGCACACAGTGTGAACAGCACAAAATTCAACCTCTGCATTTAACCCATTCACCAAGTGAAGCAGGGGGCAGCTATGAACACAGCGCCCAGGGAGCAGTGTGTGGGACGGTACCTTGCTCAGAGTACCTCAGCGGTGCCTAGTGGTCTTGGGAATCAAACCCGGACTTTCTGGTCGCAGGGCGAATGCCCTAACCACTAGGCTACCAGCTGCCCAAACTCGCTCAAAGAACACAAGAACGTTGCAATTGGAAAGGATAGGTCTGTTCTAAATTAAGTCTCACAGTTATTACATAATTATCTGATTGCAATTATTTAAACTTACTTCAGTCATTTCCTATAGCTGGGATGCAACGAAAGCAGATAATAGTTATTGAGGCAAAGTGAGTTATGTTGGTTGTTTAAGCTGTTTGTCATAATTTCTAAGCTAGGATTGCCAGTAATGAAACTGCTGATCAGATCATTTTCTGAATTATTTTTTTGTTTGTTTGAGGTTTTTTTGTTTTTGTTTTTGTTTTTGTTTTTGTTTTGTTCTCATGGGCTTCAGTATTTTTACCATGTAAACCCATTTCTTTACTCATTACAAATGACATTAATAGCTGGATATTTATGGTTTTCAGTGGCTAGTTTTGAGCACCCTTATAGAAAATTTAAAATGTAGCAGATTTGTTATTTCTTATTGTTAAGGACTGCAGCATGCACCTGTTAGTTGTACGATTAAAACCACTTGCCAAGACCTCTGAAGGTGTGAGGTGGCACCTCCATGGATCTGACTAGTTTGTCCAGCACATCCCACAGTACCTTGGTCTGCTTGAGAACTTAGATGCCAAGTCGGCATCTTTGTTATGTTCCACAAAACATTTCTGAACAGAGTTTGAAGTGTCGGACGGCATCGTCCTGCTGAATCTGCCATTAGGAAACACCATCACCATGAAGGGGTGCACAACAAAAGAGTTTAGGGATGTGGTCCATGTCAGATTAAGATCTGCATGAATGTAGGACCCAATGTTTCCCAGCAGATCATCACCCAGAATGCATCCTAGTGAAACATTGTGGGTGCTTTTGGTGGTGGGCAGGGATTAGCATGGGTATTCTGACCGGTCCGCAGCTTCGGAGCCACATAGTCAGCAAACTGTGACTCCTTTCTTTCAGAACCAACAGTAACTTTTTTCCACAAGTTGTGTAACAGTATCTCCTCGGTGGGATCAGACTAGCTTCAGATAGCCTTGGGTGTCCTTTACCATGTCACTGGTTCACCAGTCCTCTTTCCTTGGATTGGTTCTGACGAACTTTGAACGCCCCACAAGATTTGCCATTTTGGAGATGCTCTGACCCAGGTGCCACTGTAACAAGATAATTAATGTTATTTACTTCTTAGTGGTTTTAATCTTGTGTCTGACTAGTGTATAAAATTTAAATGTATGAAATAATAAACTCCCTTTTCTTATCTGCTCAAATCTCAAACTCTATAATTCCTCCCTGTGACAAACATATCCATTATGATCTGTGCAATAATCTGATGCTATTTTGTTGTGCAATTTCATATTGGGTTTAAATCATTATCATTATATGCATTATTATTAGTAGGTGCTAAATCATTATAAGTGCAGTGTCCATCTTCGTTGTCGTCTTCTTTGTCTTACCATGTGAAATACTATTACTTCAGTTGTATTGATCATGTACTGATCTCTATGGCATTCGATAACATCCTCCAAACCATAATTTGGGTTACTAGTAATTCACTTAACTGTAAGTTAGTTATCTATTGGATTTACACCTCAGTATTTGTGTATTTTATACTGTTTTTTCTCTTTCAAATATTTTATTGGATTTATTTATAGTTTATATTGTTATTGTCTCTGTGTGTCTGTGCAGATGTAACCTAAGCAATTTCCTCCGACTTCATTAAAGTTTTCATCCCATTTAGGATCTGGTTCTAACTGGAATCTTTGCGTTCCTGTGGCTGGTGTCTTCCTCCGCTTGGGGAAAAGGACTGACTGATGTGAAAAATGCCACCGACCCCAAATTCTTGATCACGCATTGTAACCCACCTTGTGAGGTCAAGGAATACGCTGCCATGGGGCGCCTCAATGCTTCTGTGGTGAGCCCAGCATTTCCTGTTGGTTTCGTATTTAAATCTCCCATTTTTTATTTTTTGCCCGCTCTTACCAAACCATTTATGTTTAAGGATGCCTTTGGTGTCTTTAGTGTCAGGAGGACTGTTTATGAGTCTGCCGTGTATTCTGCACTGCGTTTGATATCTCTTGCCATATATACAGTGATGGGCAGTAGCGTCGCTACAAGTAGTGACGCTACTAGTTTAACTACATTTCTCAGTGGCGTGTTGGTAGCGTCGCTGTTTTCCGAATCA
>JBBPDE010239935.1:5000-12085 GCA_037974605.1 Nannopetersius ansorgii | reverse complement strand
CACACACACACACACACACACACACACACACACACACACACACACACACACACACACACACACACACACAGGTACAACCACAGTGTTGTAAGGCAAAATGGTCCCCAAAGAAAATGTATCTTCTTCATATTTGCCTTTGCTTTACCACCACCATCACCTCAAACAAAAAAATACATTGTGTTAATCAGGACCCCTGGTTCCATTCACCACCACTGGAAATTAATCAGTAAGTGTCTCTACAATGAAGCATTTCACACCAAAGCCACTCAGAATGACTTTGCTTTTATTTCAGCAACTGAATTATGCATCTTTTACATGGTTGAATTCATTTAACATAAAGCCATCTTAAAGTGATAGTTCAAGATCCCTAGCAATAATAAAAGAAAACCATTATGAGAGTGGGATTATGACCGGTTATCGGTCTATATTCCTCGTACTCCTTTAATTCGTTGATAGCCATGTTAGCTGCTCAAACCGTTCCTTTAAGGTTCTTTTCTCTCTTTCTCTCTCTGGCCTTTCAGCTGAAGGTGCCAAAAGTGTTAGATCCTTTATTTTGGGTCAGCACTGTGACTGATGGAGTTGCGAGAGAGCGCTTAACCTTTGCCCTTCTCCCCAGCTTCTGTCCTCTCTGTTCCATTGAGACGTGAAGCCTTAAGATGTGTGTGTGCATATTTTTCAGCACTCTTTAATCGGCCGAAGAAGGGGAACTGAGCCTTGACTGGCCGAATGAGGATCAATTGGGCCATGCTTTTAAAAGTGGAGAGATTAAGGGCTTGGAAAGGTGCTCTTTCTTTTGTGTCTCCCTGAACCTCGCATTGACCTACCCCTCTCCCTCTGCACCAACAGATAAAGCAAAAGACCTCAGCCACTTCACCTGTGCAACACTTTTACCTGAGAAGGTTCTCATGTATCTTCGAGGCTGATGCCTAATCCAAAGTCAATCCCACTGTGTTAAAAATCCATCCCACATATCTACATCCGTGCTTGTGCGCAGTTAGTAGTTTTGAAGAACAGGCCGAAAGTCTAACGTGGCTAAATTAGTTGCGTTTGCTAGTTTGCTTAGCTTAACAGAACATGTGCTAACATAAAATTATATGGTGCACTTTTCTGCATTTACAAACTCAAGCAAATGTTTAAAACTGTACACAGTCACTTGTGGAATCATATCAATAAGATGCACTATATGGACAAAAGAATTCTGGCACACCTGTTTTTCAGGGTTTGGGCTAGGGCCCTTACTGCCAGTGAAGGGCAATCTTAATGCTTCAGCTTACTAAGACATTTTGGACACCATGCTTCCAACTTTGTGGACACAGTTTGGGGAAGAACTTTTTCTATTCTTTCTATTCTAGTTCTATTCTATTGTACCCCAATGCAAAAAGCAAGGACCATAAAGACAAGTTAATCCCAGAGGTGTTGGCTGTATTCTGTGTAGAAGAACTTGACTGGCCCACACAGAACCCTGACCTCAACCCCATCCAACACCTCTGGGATGAACTTGAAATGGAGATTGTGAGCCAGACCTTCTCATCCAACATCAGTTCTTAAGCTAATAAATACAAACAAATGGGCACAAATTCCGACAGAAACACTCCAAAGTCTTGTGGAAAGCCTTCCAAGAAGAGAAAAGGATGTTAAGTCTGCGAAGTGGGCACAGTCTCCCTGGAGCACTTGGGGTTAAGGGTCTGACCCCTTGCTTAAGTGTCAGTGGGGGTTTGCTAAAGGTAGGATTCAAACCCATTACCTCTTGGTCCAGAGGCAAGTATCCTACCCACTGAGATCCACCACGCCCCACATCCCTGTAGGTGTAATGGTCAGGTGAACCAATACTTTTATCCATACAGTGTATAAGCCTCAAGGACCACTAGGTCATCTTTATAGAAATCTTGAGAAAGTACCATAAAACATATAAAACTGGAACCTTTAGTTACTAGATCATCATTTTCAGTCCTTTTAGGCAGATGCTTGGCTAGTGTTCCACTCTAAATCAACAGTAATTCTGGCCTGTGTAAAAACCCAAATAAGACCACCTGAACCTGACTATACTCAGGCATCACAGTGCCACACTGCCATGTCAACTGCACATGCCAACACATGCAGCATAGTCTGTAACTGTACATCTATACAGTGGATCTATAAAGTAGCTGGAGTTTATAAAGTGTCCAGCGAGGGGATGTACACGATAGTGTACAGTTGGGTGAATGGATGGTGGGTCTTATCAGCAAAACCAGCTGTGCCAATCATTCACTGCTTTAGAGTGCAATACAAGAGGGCGTACACACACATATATGTAACACACAGTCATATACATAAACATTGTGTGGAGCATATACAGCGGAGAATGGAAGGAGATGGGCAGGGCTTGGAGCACATTGTGTTTTCTAAGAGATCCCTAAGGGCCCTCTGTGTTCATGACCATGACTGAGATTGCGCTGGCAGAAAACCAAAAACACAAGCACAATTACAACAACAGTTTGGAGAAAAAAATGAATTTACTAATTTATCATTTAACCCAAACGTACTCAATCAGCCCAGACTTGTCCAAATTTCAATTCTTTACAAGTCACTAGTCACTTAAGTCTTTTACATACATCCCAAAAACCTAACACTGAACTCCAGCACATCTTTAAGGTGTGGATGATTCGTCAGACTCATTTCGCATTTAATGTAAGATATTAAAAAACTCTGATTTAAAAAGTTTCAAGTGAAAGACATCAGAAGTGTTATTTTGCTGTGCTGATCAAAGGAGCCCATCGTTATGTAATGGAAGGATTAAAGTCTTTCACAAATCTAAATAATGACAAGGAAAAAGCAGCTCAATATTTAATTTTTTACCTGTAAATTGATACCTTAGCTTGCAGGCACAACAGGGGTCATCTTTGTTGTTTTGCCATTATATTTAATTCATGAACAAGTGATTTTTTAATATAACAGCTCTTAAACCTAATCTCGGCATTTGTGTGGGCAGCAAAGAAAGCATTTAATTGCACAAAGAAATGTGATTTCTACTGTACATATGACAGAAGGTTTGAATCTTGAATCTGGCTTATTTTAGCACGCTAATTAGCTATTGCTAGCTGTTGCTTAGCAACAAGGAGATGCACAGACAAAACATAACAATGTTAGCCTTAAAGGTAACAACAGCTTGGTGCATCTCACTTTTTGCTGTGTTCAGAATAATGCAATGTAGGCTCACATTTGTTTTGCACTACCCAAGAGGGTAAGGGGCCTAACAAGTAATAGAAGTTTGCAGCTATAAAACATGTTTGTCCATTTGGGGCAAGAGGAAAAATGTTAAAAAGGATTTTAAGTGCCCAACAATCCTAACCTTTAATTAAAGACTAAGCGTTTATAGCTATGGAACTATCAGATGAGGGTGGAGCTTAATGCCCCCTTCAAATGTACAGAAAGAGCTTCAGAGGAAGGGGGTGGATGACTGGTATTGCCTTGTTTACGCAATTATGGTAATGAACAGAAAAGTTATAAAGAAACCGCAAAGACAATATACTGGTTCATAAAGCTGCAAGGACCTCAAGGAACAGTTGCAGTAAATCACAGTAATTAGCTTATTCAAACTGTGAGTAAACAACAGGACAGAAATGAAACAGTGTTTGGGAGAAGAGTAATGTAGTGTTTGCGAAATATGAATGTCCTCGGAACATGTTTTGATGCATGTCTCTTTACGCTACTGCAGTGTATTAGTAACTTGCTATGGAAGTGTAGAAGTGAATAAACAAACCTGAAAAAGAGTGAAGGCTTTGCTGTACGTTCAACATAATTATGTTGTAGTACAGTCTCTGATTGAATTATATTATTCATCAATATAAAAAATTAATAAACAAAATAATTGTGTTATAGCAAACTATAGCAATTGTCGTATTATTCAGTATGATTCTTCTAGGAGTTCATGACATTATTTTATAAAGATCATCAGAGAGAAGTGAGTGGTGTGTGTGTGTGTGCGCCACACACACCATTCACAGGGTGAGTCCCTGCCTTACGTTCTCTGAACCCCGGGATACCTGCGACCCTAGTGTGGATTAAGGGGATACAGAAAATGAATGAAGGAATGATTATGAAGGATAATTTTCCCTACAGTGTTAATGTAAATAAAATGCAACAATGACTCATTTATCCATATTCCCTATTTGAGGTGGAGGATATATGAAGTGAAAACAAAACTAAGCTTGAAAAAAAAAGGACAGGGGAATTACCTTTTGTGTAGCTTCACCAGAACAGGAGTGTAATTAAGCAACAAGAAGAGGCAGAGAGAGACAGCCATGCAAGGAAAATAATGAGGGCCAAGACAAAGGATGAGTTTTGTAAAACTGCACTTGCATCTGTGTACTAATGTTCTGACGAATGAATTTTGCTATTATTTTCATAATGGTGTCCAAAGAGAGTCCAGCATACCGTCAGGCGTCTTTGAGACTGTTGATAAATTATTTGTGGTCAGGTGTATTCATATATTCATTAAACACTTTACTAGTTTCTAGTTAGACTTATTTACCTTAAGAAGGTTTTCTGACATTAACTTGACATACCACAGTTGTTGTGTATAGTTAGAATTGCATCAGTGTTGGTGGAGTTAGCCCCAGAAGTCCACTGACCCCTGCACCAGCCATGACCAGTAATATCAAAACACACCTCTACTATAAAGAATAAAGATTCTGCACCCTTATGGAGTTTTAGTACTTCCCAGCACTAAGCAACTGGTAAAAGACATTGCGTCTGAACATGTGAACACATATTTGAGCTTGTAAGCAGCATTTCTATAGTCACTCCTTCAGTAAAGTATCCTGGCAAAGATCTGCTGCTGTTTACTCCTGACACAATCCACCGGTTAGGCTGTCGCTCGTATTCACAGTCAGTGCTGTATCTATAACCTCCAGAAAGACTAGAATAGATAAAAAACGTTAAACTTATTTTATTGTTTCCCAAAAATCAGTGGGGCTTCTGTGACCTGAGAGTTCCCAACATCTGAGTGAATTGCTCTATAGGTATGTTTGTAAAAAAAAATCCCATTGATCCTAATCAGAAACTGCAGCATTTGACCAAACCGTGTGAGTTAACTCTGTAACCTACTCTGTAAAGATGTAACTATCCAAGAAAAAAGCCATACTAACTTTAGCTTGATTACATGACAAAAAATCAGTCCATCCTAACAGGTCTCAAAACAACCACATACTCGGGTAAACTGCAGTTCTTCAGCACACTTTCATCACATCAGGACTGCACTCATGCATTCTTCTGCACTTGGCCAACATTTCCGAGCAGGAATGAAAGCAGGGGGGAAATTTTCTTAGGCACCGGTAAGAGTTCCTGCGCAATTGTTTCACACATTAGAACATTTTTCAGAATGAGGGAACATTTCCTGCTATTTAGATAGGCGGGCGAGGCTCGGGGGGAGGGGGGCGGGGGGGTCCTGGGTGAGATGACAGGAGAAAGAGTGCAGTTAGCCATCAGGGGAATTCCACAATCACTGATCTGCTCTGACAAACTACACAGAAAATTCAGAAAGAATCAACATATGTCATGAGCATGTCCCATGTTTTACTGACTTTACTGCGCTTTACTGACTTGAGAGGCTATGACAAGTTTTTACAGTATCACTTGCCCCCCACCCCCCGCCCCCCCACCACCACACACACACTTTTTGTTTCCCAGATCACAAGACTCTGTAAATGCAAACACTACCCCTCCACAACTATCGAGACTTTGCATGCCCGATCAGACCCAACCCCAGCGTCTACGACAGCATGTTCCAGTTCCTGCCAATATTCAGCAACTTCACACAGCTACTGAAGAGGAGTGGACCAACATTCCACAGCCCACAATCAACAACCTGAGGCAAATGATTTAACCACCAGACCTGATTGGTTAAATACTCTTATACTCATACTCTTACACTTCTTACTCAAATAAAGATTCAGGTCCTGACCTGAACCTACTGTTTCATATTTTTTCCCAAAAAAAGTCATAACTGCTAGCTAGGACTTCCCCAAGGCACGCCAAACTAATACAGTGTCATTGACCATTGCTTTCTGAACACGGAAAATGTTAACCTCCAGTTCTCATTCACTAAGAGACATCTGTGCTGGCTTGCTGAGTAATGGGGGAGAAGGCAATTAGGCTGCCTCGGAATCCCCAGACACTGATGGCTCTTGAATCACCAGGGTTCAAATCTTCCAATGATACGCGTCATGACTTCGATAAGCTTTTTTTTGTAATACTTATTCACTTTTTCTGAAGTTGATTTTCCTGCTATTTCAGCAAACTCAAGTAATACATGATGTCTTCATGATAAACTGAAAGGTTTAGTCTGTACATGTTACACTTTTTCACTCTCTCTCTCTCTGCCATTTCACTGGCAAAAGCAGTACACAAGCAGATCTTATCAACCAGAGACAAAGAGTAAGAGCTTAACCAAACAAAAGGTGACTAAACATTCCTTTTCTTCTTTACTAGCAGTCAGAAAGTACTCAAAGCCTTCTTTAGGATGTCCCAAAAGGCCCGACTTTCGGTGTTGCTTGCAGACAGAGTGGGCTTTGTTGATGGTTGGGCTGATCTGTTTGTCTTGGCTTGGTGTTTCGGATCTTTCAGACTTTGCTCCATGTTCACGGTGGTTTGAATTTCAGAAGCTTTGGATGCATCCCAGATGCGTCTCAGAGGGAAAACATGTTTGTCATTGATTGATTATATTCTAATGGTGCCCACGTCGCCCATACATTTGCTCCACAGGAGTAGATGACGTCATGGTGTTCTCGTTTCCCTACTGCAAAAGAAAACGGCACATCAATAAGATCACTCCTAAAGCTTAGTGTAATAAAGTGATGGTCCATATACAGTCCTCCACCCCTTGCGCTAAATGCAGTCCATCAGCCAAGACATGTTTGTGAAGAGAAGTGAAGAGAAGCCGCTTAGTTTTGTACTGAAGCTACGAGGCTAATGTAGCTAAAGAATGAACAAGTTACCATCGCAGTGCTAAATTATAATTACACAGTGCTATCAATCATGATAAAAAGAAAAATTAGGGGAATAGGGGCCTCAAATCACTTGAAGATGGATAGAGCATCAGGCATGAT
>JBBPDE010239935.1:0-2500 GCA_037974605.1 Nannopetersius ansorgii | reverse complement strand
ACTTGCTAGATGTATGCAAAAGTTTGAAACCCCCTGGTAAAATTGCTTGTAGTTGATTTTCTATGTGAATATAATTGAACATCATCTACAGAGAACAGACTTAAATATATCTTAAATATTTAAAATTTTGTTATGAATTTACTGGAAAAAAAGATTGAACTATGCAATGTTTTTTTCACCAGTATTTGTGCATTAAAATGTGGAGAAGCGTTCTATGTAGATGATGTATACATATTTACACTGAAAAAATAACTAACTTTCACACACAACTGTATGGTTAGAAGTGTAGTCATGAAGTGCCCTTACTGTGCTCTTTAGTGGTTTAATTCTGCTGTGCCAATGTGTGACTAAACATAAACAGGGTGTGCGTGTGACTGTTGATTTGCCAGCTGTATCTGCTGTGTGTGTGTGTCTAACATGAACATCAGAACTTCAAACTAATTTGATGTTTTTACGCCCTGCCCATTAGACAGGAAGTGACTTGTTGGAGATTACGCGGCTAATTCTGCGCTAGCATGAGAACGGCCTAAGCCTGGTTTACAGAGAGAATCCAAGATTTATCCTCTTCAGTCCATGTCAAAGAACAATCCTCACTGTTAAAACGGGTGTGTGTTCTCCTCTGTCCGGCCAGTGGCAGCTGCTTTGCTATGTCAAGAGTTTGTCTCTTTTTTACTGTTACTAGTAAATGAAGTAAGAAAAAACATTTAAAAATAAAAACACCTGCAAGACACCTGTTTCTCCCAACTGTTAACTAAACACTTACCACTTTTCCAAACACTTGATACGATTTAGTTAGCACAGAAGCAGCTATGTGCTAATCTTCAGCTTAGCATGTTCATCAAAGTGTCTTACTTGGTCTGAAGCACAGCTTTCATACAGTGATCTGAGAGATTTATTTCTTGCGGTGGAGCTTTCTACATCTTGTTTTTTAATGCAGGGAATAGCCCTTGAGATAGCTAACAAGTGAAACATTCTTAGGTTCAAGAAGCAAGACGTTTACTGTCACATATACAGTTATACATGCACAACTTGCAGTGAAATGTAACACACCTGAGAAAATGCAATAACTGATAACTAGAAAAGTAAAATAGTAGAATCGTTTGACCAATATACACAAAAGTAAATATAAATATAACAGCATATACAAACTATGGACTATAAAGTTTTTTTTACCTAGCCTAAAGCAGGTACTTATTTCACCTTGATCATGGTCCTGAAATAAGTCCAGGTTCTTGTGGTAGGAACATGCACAAAAGTGTGGACTGCCCTAAAATGTCCGACAAGTTCCTACCATGATGTTTCATCTCACTCCTAACCAAGGATGGCAATGAGTTCTAGCCAATCAAAGGCTGAGTCCTTCTATTTGTTCTTGTTAAGTGAGAAGACATAACATCCGTCTATCACCTGAGTTGCTTATCCTAACAGGGTCAAAGGATCTCACTGCTCATAGGGGAAAGACAGAAAAACATGGAAAGGACCCTTGGCCATCCTAACCTGAACTCAGGACGTTCCTGCTGTGAGGTGATCACTGTGCAGCCATGGCATCCCGAAGTAAGCTTTTAATAAACATCTTATACACTTTAATACTAAACAAAACATCACTTGAAAGGGAATCAAACAGCTATATGTATGCCACCTTGTCCCTTGTGGCCTGAATCCTCATTCTTTTAGTCAGGTTTGGTTTCTACCCAAAGAAAACAGATCACAGATAAAAAAAATAGAATAAAAATTAAATGTAGTTTTGTCCGCATTCTAAATAAAGCAGAAACAAACTAGACACAGCAGCAAAATCTTCCATTGCGCAGTTCATCCAAAACATTTTGTTTTCCTGCACAATGAAAGTACAGTGGTGGTTTAATCATAAACACCTCATTATCTGGTTCAAAAGTCAGAGACTGTAAAACTGTAATGTAATATTTTTTGGGTGGGGGACCACTCTCAACCAAGCAGCAATACTAATAAACACTGCAGTGTCTAATACACCCGTACCAGCACCACACACGTCGTGTGCTGAGACAGGACCACCACCCAAATCATATCTGGTGAGTGGTGGTCCTATGGTGGTCCTTTGACAGATGGAGCAGACGGGTGTCATAAATGGTGACTACAGTCAGTCTTTCTTACCCTACAAAGTGCACATATAACAGGTGTTTCTGATAAAGTGGCCGGTGGATGTGTGCACAATGTAAACATACCTAATGAGCTGGTGTGAGTTATGATTATGAATTATATACTGCTCATGTTTACTATTCCGTGTGTGTGTGTGTGTGTGTGTGTGTGTGTGTGTGTGTGTGTGTGTGTGTGTGTCGGTGCGTGTGTAACCTGCCCATACAGAAAAGAGGTGGGTGGCAGGAAAGATTAAACTGAACTGAACATCAGACACATCCATCCACCTACAGACACCCTGTCTCCAAGCAGTATTAACACACACACACACACACACACACACACAAACACACACACACACACACACACACAGACACACACACACACACACACA
>JBBPDE010239927.1:0-12085 GCA_037974605.1 Nannopetersius ansorgii | reverse complement strand
CGCTCTCTCTCTCTCTCTCTCTCTCTCTCTCTCTCTCTCTCTCTCTCTCTCTCTCTCTCACCTGTTCTTGTCTGCTGTTTATGATCACCAGGTCTGCTCCTCTCTCTCTGCAGTCCTTCCTGCTCTCAGACCAGCTCTTCTTCTCAGCAGAGATTAAGTACATACTGGAGTTGAAGTGGAACCATCCTGGTTCATTTAGGACTCTCTCTGTTCAGGAAGAATGATCACAGATGAGTAGTGTGACTAACCATATGATCATATCTGTAGCAATAATATTTTATGATGCTTTATGAGGGCATCACATTCATTCATTCATGAAGTCAGATCTAAAAACAACAACTCCTCTCTTACAGTTAACATGTTTTCTTCTAGTGAGTCATTCTCCTGGATCAGTATCCCTTGGCAGTTTTAGGAATAACATTAACTCAATCACTGCAATATGATGCCATCATCGATTGTTCACATGTCCCCTGCTAAGATCTAATTTTAAGAGAAAGTAGCTCCACCCCTTTCAGGATGTAGTTATATGAGGAACTTATTACAGGAATTAAAGGTAAGCAACAGCAATTGTAATGATGAAAAGGATTCATGCATGTTGATTCTGGATATTATGGCATTATGGAAGTCTACAGACTACTGTAATGATGATCCTGGGTGACCATTGCTATTGCTTATGTTTAACTACATTAACTTATTAGCATAAGAGCTGCAGCTTTAAAAAGCATTAAGACTTTTACTCAAATTTGATTAACTTCAATAACCCAACAATATTTCACTGCTATAGAAACCAACATGATTTTCAGGACTTTTAATGGTTCAGCTAATGCTGTTAACGACACATATTCAGCACATCTAACACTCCAGACCTGTGGGCCACATCACCGTAGACTTTCTACCTTATTAAACACACCTGATCCAACTCGTCTGCTAACCAACACGACTTTGGTAAAACAAGATTGATGAAGCATGATTTAATGCTGTGTTGCAGAATGAACACAGTGAAGAATACCTGCTCCTGGTCACTTACCCAGTTCAGAAAGCCTCCACTGTAACTGGTTTGTCAGGTTGGTGTATCTGGTCTGTAACTGGTCTCTCTCTGTGTTCAGGTTGTTGAACTTGATCCACAGCACTGTGATGGCAGACAGCAGGAGAACACACAGCAGCCCCAGACACACTGCAGACAGTCTGTAACGTCTGATCCCTGCAGTGCTCCTCTCTAAAGGGAAGGCATACAGATGTTATTAGATAATCCATTTGTGTTGCCTGGATGTTGTATTTGTAGATTCCTCTTGGTGTTGGGGAACCCCATCTCTATATTTGGGTCATGGACTCTAACAGTGTCTTCATTCGGATAAATATGTTCAGTCATCTCCATTCTGTCTCCTCTGTTCAGATCTTCAGTCCACATCACATTATCATAAACCCTCTAATCTCTTATCTAGAAAAGACTCACTAAAACTAAGAATTGCTGTGCTTCTCTCAGAAGTAGAACTATCATAAGGTCACTCTCTTGGCTCTTGGTTGTTATCTCAGGAAGTGCCAATGTATTTAGAACTGTTAAAATAGTCCTAGATGCTCATTTACAGCCATGATTCAATACATTCTGTTATTCCAAAATCCCATTGGATTACTTTTGAACAACTGGGCCCTGAACATCAAAATGAGTTGTTAAGTTTAAAGTTTCACAACCATGGATGTAAAACTCACAAATGTTTCACACTTTCAGAATGAACAGAACATTTTTATCTCAAAATGCCAGCATGCTGTCACAGCAAAGCCCTTGGCTCAGGTATTTGAATCACACCACCAGCATGACTGACAATACTAAGCTGGCTATCTTGCACACTGAACTAGTGTGCAAGATAGACACTTTGGAACCCCTCGACCATTTGTCCGTAGGTGTGATGTAAAACATTCATTGTTCTTCTCTTAATTTCTGTTTTTCTCATCACAATTACTGTTTTATTTTGTTTGTGTGGAATCCAAACCCTTTGTACTTTGCTTGTGATTGAGGGGAATGTTATGGGGTGGAATATTATAAGTTATCAACAGTATTTCAATAGTATAGTATATTCTTTACTGCAGTAAATAAATGAAGAACAAATGAATGAAGAATGAATGAATGAATGAATGAATGAATGAATAAATAAATAAATAAATAAATAAATACACCATCAGTGCATTCCAAAGTCAGATTCTCTTTGGGCAATTCAGAGACATAATTAGTCTTCACTAAAATGTCATTACATTCAATGACAGCTACAGAAATGATTAAGATTTCACGTATCTATACTATGTTCTTTGTACTATGACAACTGACCACAGACGCTGTGTTGAGGCACTTCAGATTCCTTCCTCTCTTCAGAGGCATTACCTAACAGGAAAAAAATGGTGAGCAGAGAAGCAGGTAAGTGTGGACTTCCAAAAATCACACTGACCACGTATTCCAGAACCTCAAGAGCCCAATCTTCGTTCTTATTGCCACCTAGAAACAGGATTTCTAAATCAGCCTGGACTTCTCTACAACATGAGTTCGCAAAACAATGAATTAAAGAAGTACAACAGCAACCAAGACCAACCGGTCACACAAAAACACCAGACTGAACAATTAGTGCCCCCCATGGGCCAAACAAAAACCTGAGCCAAGACAATGGATCCAAGCCATATGGCTGAGGTACAGGACCAGCACTTTTCATGTGAGCAGTGAGGTTAGATATATTTTACAAATTGCATGATTGCTAATTAATTATATGTGCTGTTTACTAAATAGTTGCTTGAAGATTTGCTAAATCACAACTGCTGTTCCTTCCTGCTGTAATCATTATGTGAAGCAGTGATCACTGTGACACTGCCAGCTTATTACCTGCTTCATACCTCTCTGCAAGAACGGCTTTTAAAACTATATATTTTAATCCAAAAACTTACCTAAAACAGCAGCTCAGGCATCAGGCAGTGCATATTCTGTGAAGTAGCTCAAACATTTGAGTTCTATCCTCATCACTGTTCTATTCTTAATTATTTGATTCTGCAAACGATTAAAAAATATATTTAGCAAATTATTCTGTTTCACTTCCTTCTCAGCTTCCTGTCCCATGGTCCTATCAGTGGTACACCAGCAACATAAAGCCTCACTCAGAGTTTTAGCACAGAACGGTTTCTAATCGATATTACTGAAGACAGAATGAGCGAGAATGAGAATTCAGGAATTGCGTATGAGAGATTTGATGATATTCCGACTACGAGTGAAGACCTTCATAAGAAAACAGATGTCCAGGAGACCGATGAGGCCAAACCCGACCAGATACCTAGAAGCTTAGGTGAAGTAAACACCTTATAGTTAAACACAAACTATTTTTATGTATTATTATTTATTTAAGCATTGGGGATGTGACAGTAAAAAGTATATTTAAATCATGGTTTTGGTATGTGATCTAAGACAATTAAGCAGAGGTGTGAGTAATATAATAATAATGTTTTGATATTTTTTAATGACATAAAAGAAAGGGAAAAATGTCATGACCGGTGTAGTCCTATCACCCAAATTAATATAAAAATTATACTCCTAATGCTATGTTTGCTTACATCTGATTTAACTGTAAGAATACGGGATTCTGCCAAAAATATGCAAGATATATGAGGTAGGGTATGTGTTTTCTCTCTTTGAAATGTAACAAAAGTGTAAGGTAAGAAGTAAAATATTGTTTTTTTCTTTTGGAAATTATTGATCTTCTAGGTAGTTTGGGCAACTTTTTCTTTGATTTTCTCTCCTGGTGTTTATTCCTCTCTTTTTCTATGTTCTGGTCCTCACAGGAGTCTCACTGTATAAAGAGACAGGTTTTCAACACAGGATTGAACTGACCAGCATTCTGCTGAAGTCCTATTTAGACCAAGCATGATTTCTTCAGTCGAAAAGAGCAGATGGGATTTTATTATATGTGTAGTAATTATGCTACCTGATTGGTTTTCGCTGTGTCTCAAAGAAGATGAGCTTGGACTGCAACAATGGTTTGAATGCATGTTGTTTTGATGGAATGGGGATTTTTTTTACAATGGTCCCGAAAATGATCCAAAACACTGAAGCACATGGCACATATGCTCTCCATCACTCACTACAGATTTTCAAAGTGCATCTGGGAGCAACAACAGAACAAAAATGGTGCATCAAGAATTAAACGGTTTAGTGGAGGTGGTATGATGCACATCTGCTCTAGGCTCTGAAGCAGTGGGCATGTCTTCTCTGGAGGGATGAGCCATACTCCACTGTGTGGCAGACTGATGGAGGAATCTGGGTGTTTGGACACCAGGAGAACTTTTACCCTGGGATGATGCCAGTAGCAAAGTTTGCTGGAAAAGGGCTAATAGTCTGTTTCTCATTTGTCAAGGTTTGGGATGGTTGATTTTAGTGAAGGGTAACAGTAAATGCTACAGCACACAAAGACAAGTATATGCTTCAAATGGTGTGGCAACAGTTTAGCTTCCTTGATTTTAATGTCACACACTGACTGGACATTTGAATATCTGAGCCTCTTTTAATGCTTGGGTGCTTTGAGATTAGAGCCAAACACCAGTTCCTCCACCCTGTTCTTTACTATCATTTAGTCGTTCTAGAACCTTTTCATCTTGAGCCATTCTGTTGTGCCTTTGCTGTGGACTTTTGAAGCATCTAGTGGGGTTCAAACCCAGGCCCCTGGGCAAATAGACCTAAAATCTTAGCCACAGTAGCCTAGTCCACAGAAGATCTTTGGAAGTAAATTAAGCTATTTTTTTTGCTCAGCTGGCTCTGGATGTTCTTTTTTTGGTCAATGTCAGGAAATTTCAACAAGAAGTGGCTACTGGCTTAATACCTGATGAGTAACGACTGCTCTATTGGGTTTCTTGTCCTTAAATTTAAGTTAAGCATGTTAAAAACAGAATCAGTGCAGGGTCTCAAGTCTTTCCAGCTTCTTAATTTGCATTAAATGTAATGGAAATTGTCATAATCTTGACTTACAGGGTGTCTGGCACTGCTGTGTGTTCTCCTGATCGGTGGCATCTTAGTCTTGTGGCTCAGGATAGCTGAACAGAGCGAAGCTCTTTCTTACTTGGGTAAGCAGACTTATTAACTGTGAAGGGTTTTTTAATTGTTGTAGACATAAATCCATGCAGAGTGATCTAATATTAAATGGTTCACTGCGGAGAAACACACTAATGGGTATTTCCTTACAATGCTGATTCATTGGTAATCCTGCCAATTTATTTGCCCTTTAAGATGCTATGTGGACCTAAACTTGTCTTCAGAATGTTTATATATGATGGTAAAATAGTGGTAAACACTTTTAAATACAGTTCTGCAAGTTAATTTTAGTGCAAAACCTTTTCAAAACTATTGTAAAATAGTCTCCCTGCAGCATATTTATGCCTATTGGGTGTGATACCTTTCTTTGAGGGGTTTTCTGATGAGTGTGAACAAATCTGACTGTGTACTCATCAAAACACTCTGAGTGACTTTGTTTTAACCATTTAGTTCCATGTATTTTCTTGAATAATTGCTTGAATTTCCTTTTAAAGCCCCTCAGTCACTCTCTGAGTATTTGGAAATAGTTTGATTAATTTTATCTACACAGATAATGGGTGGAAGTATTCAAACTTCAGCATTTACACCGTCTCTACTAAAAAGGTGACCTGGGATCAGGGACGAAATGCTTGTAAAAGAAATGGAGCCGACCTGGTAATTATTAACAGCAAAGAAGAACAGGTTGGTGAACAGGTCTGCTCTGATAAATATATAAACATTTATACTTTAGGAGGTAGAGGGAACTTTTCATAAAGTGTCTTTCTGTGCAGAAATTTGTTGCGGGTTTGGCCGGTAACGTGGACGCTTGGATTGGTCTGGCAAAGAGTGGCTCCAAAGTCTGGAAATGGGTGGATGGCTCAGCACTGACCACAGGGTGAGAAATAAATGAACTCAGGGTGCAGTTACTGACACGTTACTCTTCACTGCTCTGAAACACCATCGATTTTTATTCTCCCTTTCAGATTCTGGAACAAAAGTGGGCAACCCGACAGTGGAGAAGAACCCGTGGCCTGTGTCATATCTGGCTTTGGGTCTGATCCTCTGAAGAACTGGAAGGTTCATAAATGTAATGGCAATTTCTTCTCGATCTGTGAGAGACCTTTTTAATGAGGCACAGGAAGACAATGAACAACAGCCACGTAAATTTCATACACAAGTTCCTTTCTATTTCCAGTCTGACGATGTCTTTACAGTGCTGGCGGCAGGGCTGTTAATCTACCAGTGAATCTCCAAGTCTGATCTTTCATGTGTAAAACAGAACTATTTTACCTCTCCACACCTTACATACCTTAAACATATAGTTTAGGTCAAAACTTTATTACAAAACTGGCATATAATAAGAGTTTTAGGCAGTCCGTTTTAGAGACATTTAAAGTTTCAGACTTGCTTGAGCTTGGTTCCTGTCATCCCCATTATACTATTTTACCACCATATAGCTTAAAACTGTAGATGTAATTATTGTCCAAATCTGCAAATATTTAAACGTTATCAAGAATGATTTGTGTATCATAATTCATCAGCTTTGGCCAGTAAATGGCTCATTATGACTTTATGACTATAAATACAGAAATCTGGAACTGCTAACCATATTAACAGTTTTAAAACATTGTTGTAAGCATAATAATGATTGAACTGTACTAAAATGTATCACTGACAACGATGAATAGTAAATGAAATGTGCAAGTATGAAGAAGCTCCACACAATAAAAAAAGTTCTATAACAGCCTTTTCAAAGCATTGTGTATCTAAGAAAATAACAATTTAGGAACATAACCACGCTAAGCATTTATTATTTTAATTCAGTTCAATTCCACTTGTGCACCTATTTTAAGTATCAGGGCTGGTATTGGGTAAGAATAAAAGACAATGACAATGTTCATATCTACTAGCTTTTTTTTTGTCATGATATTGACTAACATGTTCTAGTTACTTTTAGTGCATTTTCTTGTCTTGTCAGTTGTTCCATTTTATTGCTTTCATTAAATAAATAAATTACTTGTGGCTGTAAAGTGCAGTTGGAAAATATCTGTTCAATAAAATGTCTAATTTCTGTACTGGAGTTGGTTGTCTATAAATAATGTACTTCTTACAAACTGTGTTTATTGATTTAAAAATCGTTTATCATTAAAAAATATTTAGGTTTGCTGGCTCTTACCAAGCCATTTATGGGTGAGAATGGCTAAATACAAGACAGCATTCATGGGCTGATTATTTTTTGTTAAACCACAATATCAATATGTTATCATCAGTATCCACTGGTCAAAATGTCCTATTGGGTAACACACAAATGTACCAGCGAGGTTTTAATGTGTTCTATTCTTGCTGTTCTTGCTGTTCTGCTGTTTGCTTGACTGCTCCAGTGAAATGATAAGAGAGGTACGGTTGTTAAATGTTTTTTTGTAGAATATGATAATACTAGTTTCAGTCTCTACTCTTTTAGGAAGACAATATACTAACTGTAGGATCGTTGTTGTGATTGTATTATAGGATATCGGATTGCATTTGGCTTCAAGAGCATTAGTGACTTTAGGCACTGATCTAGGTGATTGTTCTCCGTCTGGCAAAAACTTAAGAAGAACAATAGAGTGACTGCTCTGCAAGCAGACTACCATTTATGTAGTAATGTTGATTCTATTGAACAAAAAATATAACCTGCCTTTAATTTACTCAGCTCTTGTGTGAGGTTGCATTGAAATGACTGAAACTCCCTGAAGAGAAATGAAATCTGCTGTTTTCATTTTGTCCACCAGAGTGCAGGGTAGGTTGGCAGCTTGTGGCCTAGTGGTTAGAGCATTCGCCCTGCAATCAGAAAGTCGTGGATTGGAATCCAAAGACCTCTGAGGTACCCTTGAGTAAGGTACCATCCCCACTCACTGTGCTGTGTTCCTGTATGTCCGTTGCTTCACTTGGTGAATGGATTAAATGCAGAGGAAGAATTTTAAGCTGTTCACACTGTGTGCTGTGGTGTGTTCACGCTTGCCAGAATGATCACTTTAAATTTCTCTCTGAAGTCATGAATCATTGATTTTTAAAAGGTTCTGTAAAAGTTATACATGAAGCAGTTATGAATATGTCAGTTTATGCCTGAAGTGTTGTTAGGGGAGGAGCTGGATATGCCTCTTTGAGCACCACACATACAAGCCCTACTCCACTGGTGCCACCTTAGAGGCATTTGGAGGTAAGTCAGCTCCTCCAGCTCCTCTGCTCCTGAGGGCTTCTGATCTAACTGATCTGGGCCTAGCTGAGGGAAGTAGTCAACTTCCCCTCTCCACTGCCACACCAATAATTGCCTTTGTTTTTGCAGGAACTCTTACATTCATTACCTATATATTATGTGAAGGTTCTGTGAAGGTTCACATTCACAAATAAAGCAGATTTTTGTGTGGCATCAGTCAAAGAACGCTTTACTGAACCACTTGGAGAGCTCGTCTATTCTGCACGTAACTCTCTACCTGAAATTCATTGTTGTCTACTGCTATTTCCTTTTCCATCCCCAACCCAAAATGATCACTGCACCTGTTTGTACCTGAAGTCATGGCTGCTTTATGTCTTCCTGTCGCTCGAGTCTCCAGCACTTCTTGATTGGCGTAGATTTCCTCGCATGAGTTGATGCTGCTGTTTGAATTGGTTGGTCTCTGGTCATCTATGTTTGAGTATAGATCCTCACCCATCTCCAGTTCTGTCATCCTGTGTAAATGTTTATTTCAGACTGAAGCTAAATGTTCTTGCTGTAAGATGCGTACTCTCCACTCCAGGCTGCAGAAGTGACACTGTATGTCTGTAGTACTGTTAGACTAACACTTGGTCAGAAAACAGGAACCTGAGGCAGGAGGCACTTGAGACACTCTAGAAAACCAGTCTCAGGAAGATCTGTTTGTTTTCTATCTTCTTGTTGTTGGAACTGATATACATGTGATAATACCTGATGTGATCTTTTTCTAATTATCCGGGTGCAGTTTGTGTTTGCATACTATGAACACACACTGTGTGCGCCATGATGGTCTATTCTGCATTAAAGAGTGTCTGCATTAAAGAGCGTGTGAGAGGCCTGTGTGTCTGCAAGTCATGTGGTTTCTGTGTGGACGTGGGTTTGAGCTGTGAATTTGCCAAATCGAACACTTGCATGCTATCTCTGTGATAGGGGAAATTCTAATTTGGCAAAAAAACAAAAAATAAGTCATTTCTGGTGTTTTTAAGGCAATAAAATAGAAAAATTAATTAGACATTTCATAAACAATCATAATCATTAATACTGCAGTTCAGAATATATCCAGTATACAGAAATGTATAATCCACCTGAAGCTCAGCTGCTGGTGCAATATGTTGCTTTGAGACTTTGTGATTGCACTTGTCTCATTTAAATACAGCTTTTATGATCTGTATTTAAATCTGCTTTTGAAATGAAATCTGCTTTTTTTCATTTTGTCCACCAAAGTGCAGGGTAGGAAATTATTCCTCTCTGAAGTCAGGAATCATTGAATTTTAAAAGGTATTGTAAAAGTTGTACATGATGCAGTTATGAAGATGTCAGTTGGTGCCTGAATTGTTGTTAGCGGAGAGTCTGGTTATGCTGCCTCACACCGGCTCAACTCCACTGGTGCCACCTTTCTTCAGCGGCACTAGGAGGTGGCAAGTCAGCCTGTCTGCTGCTCCTGAGGGCCACTGATCTACCTGATCTGAGCCCAGTCGAGGGGAATCCCCCTCTCCACCACTACATCACCACATCACCACACCACCACACCAGTTTTACCTCCATTGTAAAGATATCTGGGTCAATAAGTTTCTCTGTAATGCACAGTTTCACACAAAACACCAGAAATTACTTAGTTTACATCTCAGTCACTGATTTTTGTAGATGTTTTGAAAAACGTAATTTCCCTTAAAGAAGAGATAGCATGCAAGTGTATGCTTTTGTGAAGCTCAAACCCACAGGCTCCTCACACCTCAAACCCACAGGCTTCTCACACTCTCTTTAATGCAGAGTAGGCCATCATGGCGCACACAGTGTGTGTTCATAGTTTGCAAACACAAAGTGCAACCAGATATTCAGAAAAAGAACACACCAGATATTGTCACTCCGTATATCAGTTCCAACAACAGAAAACAAACAGATCTTCCTGAGACTGGTTTTCTAAAGGGTCTCAAGATTGGTGTGCAGGGCCTCTTGCCTCAACCTCCTGCTCTCTGACCAAGTGTAAGTGCTACTTCAAACCAGTTTACATGAGTTTTTATTATCTGCTTCAATGAAAATCGATGACGCGAGAACATCACATTCTTTATGAGAGACCAGGGCTGAGCTGACGGCAGCTCTTTTCGCGTCGCTTCTGGTGCACAAACACTTCTCGTAGTCGCTCATTATTCTGTGGTCTCAAGAGTTTCACACCCTCCCAAGCTGACGCTATTTTACTCACACCACCCTTCCCCTGGGCTGACTTGACCTTACAGTAAATGCAGAGATAATAAGTAATATACTAAGTGAATATAAATGTGTAAGACACTGCAGAACTGGTTAACTACTAAATGTCCCCCCAAACACTATAAAGAACATAATGCAAAGGTTCCCTATGAATTTAAGAGTTCCTCCAAGAGCCGATACATTATGTGTGCACACATATACAATTTTCTTTTGCTGGAACTGATATATGTGTGATCATACCTGATGTGATCTTTTTCTGAATATCTGGGTGCAGTTTGTGTTTACATCCTATGCACACATACTGTGTGCGCCTACTCTGCAAGAAAGAGAGTGTGAGAGGCTTGTGTGTCTGCAAGTCACGTGGTTTCTGTGTGAACAAGGGTTTGAGCTGTGAATTCACCAGAGCAGACACATGCATGCTATCTTCAAATTGTTCAAACATTCAGCAAAATAATTTCTGGTGTTTTTAAGGAAATAATAATACAACAATTAAAAAGACATTTCATAATTAATCATAATCATTAATACTGCAGTTATATGCAGTAGGCAGAATTAAGGTATTCATAATCAGCTGCTAGAGCAGTATGTTGTAATTGTACCCGTCTCGTTCAGATACAGCTTTTATCACTAGTAGAGTGTTTATTAGTCATTAGTCAATAGTATACTGTTTGTGAGTGATGTATCTTGGAGGTGACAAGTCAGCCCAGCCAGTCTGCTGCTCCTGAGGGCTACTGATCTAACTGATCCGAGACCGGTCGAGGGGAGTAGGTGAATCCCCCTCTCCACCACCACATCAGCTTCCTGTTCTCTGACCAAGTGTAAGTCTAACAGAACTACAGACATACAGTGTCACTTTCAGATCTGCAGTCTGGAGTGGAGAGTACGCATCTTACAGCAAGAACATTTAGCTTCAGTCTGAAACTAACATTAGGGCTTTGTTACATTTACACAGGATGACAGAACTGGAGATGGGTGAGAATCTATACTCAAACATAGCTGACCAGAGACCAACCGAATCAAACAGCAGCAAGAATTCATACGAGGAAATATACGCCAATGAAGAAGTGCTGGAGACTCGACCGACAGGAAGACATAAAGCAGCCATGACTTCAGGTACATACAGGCGTTGGGGTGCAAGTGCAGTGATCATTTTGGGTCAGAGGGCAAAAGGACAAAACAGTAGACAACGATGCACTTCAGCAAGAGAGTTATGTGACAGAATAGACATGTGGTTCAGGGCATGTACTGTCATTAAAGGTTCTTTATATTTGTGAGTGTGAAGAACCTTTTAAAGGTTTAAATAACCTTCACATAATATTAAGGTTCCTTATAAATTTGAGTTCCACCAAGAACCTACCCATTATGTGTGCACACAAAAAAATGTTCTTTAAAGGTTCATTTCTGTACATCTTGTCTACATGTATTTAAATAGGAGGCAACACAGGGAGCAAACGTTACAGACTGGCTGCAGTGTGTCTGGGGCTGCTGTGTTTTCTCCTGCTGGCTGCCATCACAGTAATGTGTGCCATATTTATCACAGAGAGAGGCAAGTTACAGACCAGTTACAACAAGCTGACTGTAGAGAGAGACCAGTTACAGACCAGTTACAACAAGCT
>JBBPDE010239763.1:0-12096 GCA_037974605.1 Nannopetersius ansorgii | reverse complement strand
TGCTGTAATCGACTCTCTCCTCTCACACTGAGACCAGTTGGATGGTGAAACACTACTAGAAGTTCCTCAAAGGTAATCCTTGCTCTTATTATTTAAGAGAGAACCAGAGATTTGTTTTCTTTGAATTATTCAGGTTTCTCTTATTCTCATGTTTTATCATTTCTTTTAAAATTCTGCTTTAAAGAACAATATTATTATTTGGAAATGGGGAGAAATATCGAAACAGTGCATAAAAACTAAGGCAAAGCTGTTCACCTCAGAACTTGCTCCTATAAAAGATAAAACCTGAGGAACTAAACATCTTTGCAGTGCTCTCTTATTTTTTTTCTGGAGCTGTATTTCACTCTAGGTTCCCTGGGACCTTCTTATGAACACACCTGCAGAGAACCTCTTCTTGACCAAAGAGAGTCTGTAGCCCGCTCCCACCAGGTGAAAATCACAGCCAGAGAGAGTGCTGCCCTCACTGGTGAACTGCACAGCCAGCTGAGATGGTTTACTGGGGCCTTCTGAAAGCTGGAAACGGCCCAGCAGAGCCCCGACGCCTGAGAACCAGGAAGACAAACAGAGAGAAGCTCAAACTCTTAAGATTTCAATTCAGTCTCTACCTAAAACAGCAACTGCTGCTCCCATTTGCGGGAGGAGATTTTCAAAATGGCTTGAAAATGATTCCTTTAATGTGCGATAAATCCATCATTTGTTTGCTAATTTGACGTCACAGTTACCTCCGTTTTCTGATTTCTGCGAGAGCTCCGAGATCTTCCACAGAATCTTCTGTGTTTCTGGGTTCCTTAAGAAAAACATCAAACACAGTACTGTGAAGCACAAACTGAATCAGTTCGCTCTGTTCTCCTCATTCCTCAGATTCAACAGTGATTTGGAGTGTTTTAATGGTTTTTATGCCTTTTCTCTGCTGTTTTGTCAGGGAAAAAATCTGGCTGAAATCTGCTGTTTTCTCTGCTGTTCTAAATCAAAAGCAGCAATTCCTGAAGCATTCCTGTCATCAGGGAACATTCTGGCTCTGACCTGCCCCCTAGTGGACATATCTGTATATAAACGAATGAAACAGGTGAGTGCGGGGACAGTAACTAATCTATGACAGCAAGAATTAGACTAGATGAGAAATATCTGATAATATACTCTGGCCTTCCAAGCCTGCATAGATGCTGACAATAAAAGAGATTGTCATTTATGTAAGGAGCTGCTCTGTAACCTCCTGCTGTTATACATGCTGGCCTCTTTCACACAGCAGCACATCTTTTGTTTTCCACAAGTGGTTTATGAATAATGAATTACTTCTCAATGATTAATGGCAGGTTCTCACCAGGTGGCTGGTGGCAGCATGGCCTGCACTTTCGTCACGCCACCATCCACAGGCACCATGAAGTGGATGTTGGTGAGGGGTATGGGGCTGGCCATGGCCTCTGTGTTGTATTTGTAGTCTATCCTGAGGTCTGTACTGTTGATGTCTCCGCGCCAGCTCACTGCCAGGTTTAGCGGAGTTGACTGAATGCCCTGTGCCAACACCTGGACAAAGAAACAGAGATGACCCACATCAAACAATACTAGGGGTGTTAAGCGGTTTAAAAAATGAATCGAATTAATTACAAGCTCTGATAAAATGAAGTGAAAGTGATCATTTGCTCATACATGAACACACCACCGCACACAGTGTGAACAGCACGAAATTCAGCCTCTGTATTTAACCCATTCACCAAGTGAAGCAGGGGGCAGCTACGAACACGGCGCCCGGGGAGCAGTGCGTGGGACGGTACCTTGCTCAGAGTACCTCAGCGGTGCCTAGCGGTCTTGGGAATCAAACCTGGACTTTCTGATCACAGGGCGAATGCCCTAACCACTAGGCTACAAACTGCCCCAAATCATCTGAAGTAATAGCACTTTTTTTTTTTCACTGTTCATGTGCAATAGTGGTCACAACAATCGAACACTGCTGAGGGAGAAAACAGGAAATGCTTCAGCAACAATGACGGAACTATAAGGTGCAGTTTAAGACCATGTACATAAACGCACGGGTGTCAGAAGCATTTTAATATGGGCGGACCCACGCTGTAGCGTAGTGTTTTCCCAGGGGTGGGGGGGTCCAGGGTGCATGCTGCATGTGGCGTCTCACATGTTTCACTTCTACAAATTGCTGGGTGGATAAGTGAGTGGGAGGGAGGATTAAATAATTGTTCCAGTTCCCATGCCTACAAGGCATCTCAAGGACCGCCGGGTTCGCTCCTAAATTTACATTTACAGTAATCTCCCGCTTTGTGCAGGGGTAACGTTCCAACAGCACCCACCTATAGTGAAAAACCGCATTGTGTTTTGTAAAAAAAAAAAGCCTATTTTTAAACCCGAGTGTAAACCCTTAATACGCCCCCAAATATGCTCCCAAAACACTTCAACTTTCGTGTTAAACTCAGTTTAATGCATTACCCTTAAACAAAATGTAAAGGTAAATAAATAATCTCAATACTTTTGCTATTGCTTAAAAAACCATTAGCATTAGAATTAGCAGAGTGCGGCGAGCAAAAACAAACACTTGTACACAAAAGAAACATTGAAACACTCTCTACCCACATGTTTAATGGGGCACAGCTTACTAATACTAAATAGCTGTTGAAAATGTTGAAAATGGGGGGGGGGTTAAAACCCTAAAATATGAGGACATGACACAGAGCAGTCATGCTACATGCTGCAGCAGTGTCTTCTTTTTCTTTTTATGGCTGTTGACAACTTTTCAGTGTATTACCGCCACCGCTGGACTCTTTTATCCAGAGCGACTTTCATTTCCTAAATACAGGGGGCAGTCTCTCCCTGTAGCAACGTGGGGTTAAGGGTCTTGCTCAGGGTGGTATGCCGAGGGTAGGATTCAAACCCATGACCCTTTGGTCGAGAGGCAAGTATCCTACCCACTAGGCCACTGCCACCACCTGCTTTGCATTGAGGTATTTAACATGTGATGTTCTCCGATGGTACAAAGATTCCTTATTGCATGAATTGCAGATAACAATACTCCTATCAGCGGTTCTGTCTGTCTGTTTTTAAACGTAAACTGTCCATTCACTGGGTTAAGCAGCGCATTCATCTTCATTTTACAGAGCACCAGAACAGAACTGGGGTAAAGTCATGTGGTGTGATTAATCAGCTTTATTTTTAATTCTCTGTGGTTAATTGATTGAAATCACTTCGACACCCCTAAAATATACACATATAAAACATGCTATAAATGTTTGAGAAATTTTGAAGAAATTCTCTGCAGACCATTATAAACCAGTCCATATTGCATTTTTTAGAGCCGGACCTAGAGCCCACCTGGTATTTCAGCATGTCCACGTTGTAGTACGTGGCCTGGGGTCGCTGGTCAGCCACTTTCTTCAGGTGAGTCATCAGGTTGGGCATATTCACCCAAAACTCCTTACAGTCGGAGACAGCTGGCATGGTGTCACTGTCAAGTCAAGGTTATTTATATCACACATTATCATAAATATCACACATGAAGGTCATGCAATGTGCTTTACAGGAAAATAATGAAAATAAAAACCGAACAAATTACAATACGATCAAGGATTCATTTGCAAAATCAATAAATGTGCACATAAGGTACTTTTCGCGGGGGTTACGTTCCAAGAGCACCCGCCTACAGTGAAAAAACGCGTTGTTGTGTTTTGGTTAAAAAAAAAAGCCTATTTTTATAGTGTAAACCCTAAAAATGCTCCCAAACATGTTCCCAGACCAATTTAATTTCATTTTAAATTCATTAACCTTGAAGATATCATGGAGATAAATGCACATCCGAATTGTACAGTTTACACTGAACACCAACAGCACTAGAATGGAAATACCGTGGCGAGTGTGAGAGAGAACACAACAACACATCGTTCTTCAAGCAAAACGTCTTTCATTCTCAACTTTTACAGCTTTGAACAGACATTTGCATTTACACACAGAAACACACATTAGTTCACTAACTGTACTTGACAAACACAAAAACACATTGCAACTGGGTCAACTGCGCCGCAAAGCGAGTCATTCAGAGGAGAAAGACGAGTGTGTCCTAAATCGCGCACTTGCACACTTTTAGTGTGCGATTTTAGGGCGTAGTGCTTAGCGCTCACACTACAAACTAAGCTGAAACTCTGTGCACTGAAAGAACCCGGACGGTGCACTGAAAACAGGCAGAAAACAGTGCAGAACGATGGACACTATGCGCACTAAGCAGATGCCATTTTGACCACGTAGCGGAGGGTGAGGGACTCATTTTGAAAGGGACTGAAACTGTGAAAAATAAAGCTGGTGAGATCTCTTTATTAATCAAAAAGTAATCGATATAATCGAACTATAAATTAAAAGAAATAAATAAAAATAAAAAATAAATAAAATAATCGTTCATTAATCGTAATCGAGTTAAAATGTTCAATTAATCGAGATTTTGATTTTAGGCCAAATCGCCCAGCCCTACGAACATGTTTTGAAGCCCACTTTTATAACTAAAGTTTTGCATAATATTTAAACAAACTGAAAGTACATTCACCAGCTGACTTTGCTTATTAGCCATAATTATAATTACGATCACCGCACAAGCGTGATATTTAACAAGCTACTAAGTGCTGAGACAGTTATGAACCATATCAAAAGGACAGTCTAGAACTGGACTCTGAATCACCACACCACCAGTTAATCGTCTTTTAAAGGGAACCAATGGTGTGCAAAAACGTTTGACTGGTGGCACACAAAAGGCAAGATAATTTTGAAAATGATTTTACCAGCAGAGGAGCTGAGGGTTGGGCAGGACCTGCTCCAGCCGGCTGTAGTGGCTGATGGTGAAGGTCAAAACTGGTGGGGTAGGGTGACTGGAGAAATGTCTCGTTATTCCTGCTGGGAAGGACAGCACCATCTCTCCAGTTATTTTCACCACACACCTGCAGCATGAACACAGACACACACAACAGTGATGCTTCTGTTTAAGCTTAAAATGACCACTTGCTGTTTAACAGTGGACTTAATCCCAGCTCATATTTTGATTCTGTCATGGTTTGAGGATTTAGGATTTGTGTTCTGGGGCTTCACATACTTGCTGGGGTCTGCTCCTTTAAAGTAGGCGCTAATAGTCTCAGTAAAGGCAGCTGCAACAGGCAGCGTGTCCTGTGGGCCCATGGTGAGAGGACTCGGCCCTCTGGAGCAAGCTGAAACAAACAAAGCCAGAAACCTGTCTTCAAACTACGTAGATCCAGACCTCACAGAGTATGGTTTTGGTGTGTTAGAGCAGGGTGAGCACTAAACTCTTGGTCTTTCAGTGTTCTTGTCCAGTGACTTCCTCAGAGAAAGCTGGATCCAAGGGCAGACAGGCAGCTCACCTGAGACGGACAGGTTGAGCTCTCGGCCCAGCGTGGGCGTGGAGGCGGCACTGTGGGAGGTCACGGAGGAGATGGAGGACGTGCTCTCGGCTCGTGCCAGAGGAGCGAAGGGTGGAGGACTCCACGAGTGGATGGGGGGACTGAAGGGCCGAGCCTGTAAGACCACATACACACACACACACACACACACACACACATTTATGACTACTTACTGAAAACCCTGGGAATCATCTTGACAGCAGAGTAGAGAAGATTTAATTATACCAGCTCTCCCACGTTCGGTTTGCCAGGTGGGAGTTTAGGTCGTGAGGACGGTCGGGGGGGCAGCGGTGGTATCGGACTACTGGCTGAAAGAGGCGTGCTGGGACGTCCAGGTGAGGAAGGACCTGAGGAGAACACAAACCAGTTCTAATCTTCCTGAACACAACTAACAAAGATTTCAAAAAGGGTAAAGGGGGCATTAGGATAACACTCTTATCCAGAGTCACTCACAGTCATTACTTACAGGGACAGTCCCCCTGGAGACACTGAGGCTTACGTGTCTTGCTGAAGGACACAATGGCAGAAAGTGGAGGGGGTTGAATCTGCAACTTTGTGGTTGTTGGGTTTACATGCAGGCATTTTACCCCCTGAGCTACTACCACCCTCAAAACACTGCCTTGACAGAATATTCCACACAGTTTATAATTCTGCTAAACCTTATATGGTATAAGGTTATGCTAACATAAGCTAAATACACACAAGTTAATAATGAGAAATTACTAATTACTGAGCACAAGGACCAGCATTTACGTCTGTAGAATATTGTCATTTAATCAAACCCCTTCAATTAATTATTGTCTATGATCTGTTTAAATGTTTGTTTATTAGTTTTACAAAGCAAAGGGTTCTTCCAAATGTTGGTATTTATGGAGCTGTGTATGTTTCCTTCGTAAAGTATTTTGTTCAAACCGAACTTTCTGTGTACGTGCTCATACACTACAAGTCAAATGTTTCAGGTTTCCTACTTCAGGCTTTTCCATTTATTTCATAAACCACAGATTTGTATTCTTGTTAATCACTGGACTGTTGAGTGAACATTTTATAAAGAAAAATTATTTCGTTTATACCACGGAAAGAATCTTTAACAGTGTGTGTCTGGCATCTTGTTAACTGGCCGTGTGGTGATGTCGTTCAACATCTGTCTGGTGATCCACATTATAAATATATTAGGTGGCTTCTTGTAATCTGACATTTTCTGGCTAATAAAGGTACTTGAATGGCGAACATACTATAAATGTACTTGTTAGCAAAGTGTGTATATTTTTTGGTAAATATTAAGTGAGTAAAGTGAGTGCCGAATCTTCTAACTGACAGTGTATATGCTCTCCAGTAAGGTCAGTTCACCCATAAACCCTGTTCTCTGTGGCTCTGTTCAGAAATGCATCTTCTCAACAGGCTAGGAGGCAGGAGAGGACTCACCACTGCCAGGTCCTGGTGAAGCCACTATGCTCCTGTAGGTGGGAGGGGGCAGAGGGGGCGGGGTGCCCCGCAGGCCTCCTGGGCCGAAGTCTTTGGGTGACCCGGAGTAAGCGAGGAGTTCCTCTCGGAGTCCCGCGGAGTCTGGGGTCCTCCTGGCCTCATCTCGCAGGACCAGAGGGGACGGGACAAGCCCATATGCAGAACGCTCAGTGGGTAGTGGAGGCAGGCCAGGGCTGACTAGAGTGAGAGGGGAGATGGCAGGCTCTAGGAGATGGAAAGTGGAAGGCAGAGGTGGGGCTGGGTCTGCAGGGGGCGGGGCCAAGGGCGAATCCGGAGGCGGGGAGGTGGAAGGGAAGGGACGTGAAGGAGAGTCTGGAGCCGGGGAGATGGAAGGGGGAGGAGGCGGAGGAGAGTCTGGGGGTGGAATTGGGTGCAGTGGGGGAGGGGGCGAGTCTGGAGGAGGCAGGTTGAGGGGTGATGTAGAAGGAGATTCTGCAGGAGAAGATGAAAGAGGTGGCGAAGGTGCAGGTTCGTCGGGAGGCGGAGGCCTGGAAGGGGATCCTTCGCTGAAACTGACCCAGCTGGTCTGTACCATCTCGGTTCCAGACTTGGGGGTCTCAGCAGGGCCGAAGACGTTGTCCAGGTCAGGCATGGTCGGCCCTCCTGTAGTGTCCGATAACAGGACATCTCGATATGCAGAAGCTGATCCCTCTCCTCTCATGCTGGGAACAACACTGTAGTAGCCTGTCCAAAAATATGTGACCGATTTTAATTATACGTGCTGCAGCATAAGACTAGAGGGTATGACTGATCAAAACACCACTATTACAATGAAAAAACAAACAGAATCCTGTGTGTACAAAAGCTAAAGCACAGCGGTAAGTGGGAATCTATGACTACCTCCAGCCCAGTAAATATGGCCAGCTAAATCCTTTCCCCATGAGAACAACAGACACAGATGTCTCTGACTTGGTGTAACAGACTTCCATTGTGATTTTGTAGAATTAGTGAAATTTACCAGAAGATTCGAGAGAACTGGAGCTGACGACAGATGGAGTGGCAGCAATGTTCTTTGGAGGAAGAGGAGGTGGAGCTGTTGGAACAGAGCAGCGATCAGATAAAACAATAAGCATTATATTCCTGAAAAAGGCTCTGTGCGAACGCTCAATCAGTGCTACTTTACCTCCTGTGGGGAAAGTTCTGTTCAAGGGGGAGGTGGCCTGTGGATTTGATTGACACCATAGCTCCGGCTCCACTATGAAGACTAAACCCAGGGAGAGGAGTGTGAGAGGACTTCTGAATATTGTTCAATGCCATAAGAAGCAGTCAGAGCTTGAACGAGCAGGTCGTGCATTTCATACAGATGCAGAAACGGCCTTACATAGACTTGGTCTTGAGGAAGGCTGCTGACTGCTTTTTTGTTGTTCGAATTTTGGAATTTGTAGATATTTTGTAGATATTTGTAAATACTGTTGATATTTTGGTACACGCTTTTCTCACACAAGTGTTTGTATTTTACCTTCTGTGTTTTGTGCTTCAAAGTTTGTCTCAAATGGGGGTCCGAAGAAAGTCGAGGCATTGCCGGACGATCTCTTACTGAAGAACAACATAAAAAAGGGAAAAAAAATAGAATCAGCACAAACAATGGTGACCAGCACTGACTAGCTCTTCAGCAAAGGAGGACCAATGGAGCCCATGGTGCAAATGGCAGCTAGAGTAAAGCCAACCTGGGCGTGTCTGGACCAGGACCGGGGGTTGACGTTGGTGTCGGAGTGGAACGTCTAGGCCTGGCAATCTCTTCACCTGGAGTTGGAAAACAAAATAGAAAGAGAAACATTTTAAACCTATATTACGCTACAAAACCAGATTAGGGCTAATTAAGCCCAGACATGTAGATAGAAATGTGGGATACACTTACTTGAGGTGTTTCTTTTCAGATGGCACTACAAAGAAGAATAGGAGAGTAACAGATACATAAAGACAGGAGAGAGTATAAAAGGCAGTTTTGTTCTGCTATGCCACATTGCTGTATTATAAATACACGCATGTAGCATCAGTATAAACCGTTTCATACCATTGAT
Organism: Nannopetersius ansorgii; assembly: GCA_037974605.1. Lineage (NCBI taxonomy): Eukaryota > Metazoa > Chordata > Actinopteri > Characiformes > Alestidae > Nannopetersius > Nannopetersius ansorgii. The sequence goes on along the minus strand of JBBPDE010239763.1, from coordinate 3,197 downwards.
TTCGTTTATGGATCAGTTAAAGCTCTCTACTTTATGCATGAGGGTGTCATTTGAGAACTTTATTACAGACAGGATAGGTCAAGAGAGTCATAATTTCCCCATCCAGCACCAAAAGACTCATAACTGCAGGATGGTGAACTTACCGGACTGCGCCTCTGCGATCAGCAAAAAGGAAGAAAGAAGAGACCTGGTCAGAAAGCAAGTGACAAATGGGTTAAAAAAAAACAAAAAACACCCATCAATCATGGGTCAGACTAGAGCACATCGCAAACCAGTAGCTAAAAAGAGCAAAAACATTCGGAGATTCTGCTACACCACCTGCAGCCCAACATGTGAAAACAACTACACAAACGTGAGTGGAAAAGTCCCATTTCCCACAAAAATAGACACAATCAAGTATTTCAATTATGTTGTAAAAGATTATAAAATCTGTGTTGGTGTGTTGACAGCAAGTAAATGGGCCTTCAGACGGACCTGAACAAAACATAAAACTAATAATTAGAGGCTTTAAGTTCAAACCTTTAATGAAAGTTACTGTAAAATTGGGCTGTTAAAAATAACGCATTAACTATTTGCGTTAATTTTATTTTCTATAACCCTTTAAAATAAATTGATTGCGCGATTAATTTTTAAATGAAACACCCCTCTGCATTGCAGTACCACACAATCAGTGGGGGCAGTATTGCGCGTCTGCAACCAGCATGCAAAAGAAGAAGCTGCTCAGGCAAGCTAGCCATGGGAGAAAAACACACGCTGTTAAATGGCAGAGACAGCGGAGGACTTGAGTTAGGCTTTGTCCCTTCATTCAGTGGTCCCCAACCCCCGGAACGGTACCGGTACCGGTCCGCCGGCTGCACAGAAAAAAAACGTGGATGTTACCAGTGTTATGGCTTGTTATGAAAATGCTGTTAATAAAGCTGTGAGTACACATTGGATTTACATTTATTATTATATTTTAAAGGTACCCCATTATTATATTTTTTAAATATCCCCATTTTTATGCGTATCATTTATTTGTATAATGTGCGTATATTTATCTGCCGCTCCTTAAAGGCCGGGCCGTGAACATAGTTTCTGTTATTAAACCGGTCCGTGACGAAATAAAGGTTGGGGACCACTGCCTTAATTCAGGTTATTTAAAGCTACGTGTTTGTCTTAAGACAGAGATTCTTTCAGGTTTGAAGATTTTCTAGAAGATTTTCTAGAAGATTTTCTGAAGATTTTCTATTCAAAAGTAAGTTTTTAAAAGATCTCACAGCTTTTAAAAGTGTGACAGAGTTGGGAAAAAATAAACAAAGCCTTCTATGTAAAATTGATGACTTAGTGTGTTCATTATATATTATATATTGGGTTGACATAGAATTGCGATTAATCGTGATTAATCGCGATTAATTTTTTCCCAGATTTGCGATTAACTAGTTAATTTAAATTAATCGCTTTACAGCCCTATGTAAAACATAACAGCACAGCCAGTACATTTGTTCAGAGAACAATTAATAGTTCGGTTCTCAAAAACAAAACCCATGTTGTATTGAAACCGCGACTGATGACTGACCATCACAACAACCTTGACCATCACAACAACAATCTTCACTCCAATCAGGAAACCAGGTGTAAATGTCTCACCATCCATTATTTTACAGATTTTACTACCAGGAATGGCTTTAGACCACCTGAGAATTGAGCTGGACTGACGAGTGAATGTAAATGTAGTTCTTCCTCATGCATGTGGCGGCTTGGAAGCAGGCATGCTCAACTCAAGAGTGGTGTCATGGTCCAAGAGGAACATGTACCCCAAGAGCCACCAGAGAAAGTTCTCATGTATATATACAGCAGATATACAAACAGTTCCACACACATGCTTCCCTTTAAACCCAAGCACCCATGCAATGCTTCACCGCCCTTACCGGACTTCTCCTCTGTTGCGAGAGAAAAACAGGGAGAAAGCAACCGCAAAGACACTGTGAGGACACTGTGACTGAAGCACACGAGCGACGCTATGACCGCTGGCCACTGTATCAGATGATGAGTTTCCTGCATGCAGACTTTAGAGAAACCGGCTCTTACCAGAGGGGAAGGTGAGATGGCCAAGGTGCCAACAGAGGCTTTCAGTTCATCCATGGTGGGCAATGTACCATTGTCTGGTGCCAGAGGCTTGATCTTAATCTTAAACTTCTTCCCCAGATCATCCTCACCCTCCGATTCGCTGGACGAGCAGAAGGTTTTGGTTTTATGGGTTGGTGAAGCTCTATTAAGGAAGACTGCAAAATTGTTCCAGAAACCAGTGGTGCTCGAACACACCTGATTCACTTCACTGAGCTTTTCGGCTTTTCATGATTAGTTATATCAAATATATAGTCATGTCTAATCTTCTGATAACACAGGTCAACAGGTCAAAATCAACAGAGAGAAGTTTCTGTGGGTTTTGTAGTGTTTTTCATGCTGATTTCAGATCTGTGTTTAGTTTTTCCCACACGTACAGTTTGTGTGATGAAGCTAGTTCTATATTGCATGATAGTTGGTATAATGATCACATAATAATCATATGCGCACAGATGGAAGGATATTTGCCCCTTGTTCTCCAGGCCTAATGCTGTACCCCTCATCATCCACATCAGGGGAGTTCTAGGATAAAGGGAATAAGGTACTGGATTAGTTTCTGCTATAAACAAACGATTGCACCAAATGTCTTTCTGCAAATTTCCATTATTTCATGGACATTTCTCCCATCTTTTTCTCCTCATACTTTGAAGACAATTACAACACACAAGTGCAGGAAATGGCATCAATACAGTCCTTACATAATTACATAAACAATCCAAACATTTCTTTAAGTTCAAGGACATCAGTGGTTCTCAGTGTGAGAGTCATGTTATTGTTGCTTGTTATTATCAGTGCGAGAGTTGTGTTATTGTTGATTGTTGTCAGTGTGAGAGACGTGTTATTGTTGATTGTTATCAGAGTGAGAGTCATGTTATTGTTGATTGTTGTTATCAGAGTGAGAGTCGTGTTATTGTTGATTGTTATCAGTGTGAGAGTTGTGTTATTGTTGATTGTTGTTATCAGTGTGAGAGTCGTGTTATTGTTGATTGTTATCAGTGTGAGTCGTGTTATCGTTGATTGTTATCAGTGTGAGAGTCGTGTTATTGTTGATTGTTATCAGTGTGAGAGTCGTGTTATCGTTGATTGTTATCAGT
>JBBPDE010239754.1:1146-12096 GCA_037974605.1 Nannopetersius ansorgii | reverse complement strand
TTGAAGATGTTATGCATTTTCTATTCAAAAGTAAGTTTTGTTTTTATCTCACAGCTTTTAAAAGTGTGACAGAGTTGAGGAAAAACAAATAAACAAAGCCTTCTTTGTATAATTGATGACTTAGTGTGTCCATTATATATTATATATTGGGTTGACATAGAATCGCGATTAATTTTTTCCAGATTTGTGATTAACTAGTTAATTTTAATTAATCGCTTTACAGACCTAATCATGACATTAGACTATATTATATATAATATTAATTTACTTACATTTTAGTACAAGGTTCAGAAAATGACTATCTAGAACAGCAGAGGGAGTCCGTGAGTGCAGCTGTGAGAGGGTGAAGCAGAAGTGCAGATGTGTAGCTGGTGCGGATGGGTACGCTGCGCGCGGTGTGTGGCGGAGAGGCGGGTCTGGTGAAGTGTGAATTAGGTGAGGACCAGCTGAACTGAGGGCGGGTGAATCGAACAAACTGAGCTGAAATGGCCACGGCGATGTATCTAGAACATTATCTGGACAGTAAGTGGATCTAAATCCGGCTTTAGGTCCTCTGACCCTTTATAGTTGTGTTATACGCTTCCCTTCCTGCAGCTTCGGTCGAACCGAACTAACTGAACTTTCTTGCTGAATTTTCCGGTCCAGCTTTAAAAGTGCTGCGTGTAACACAAATAATTGCTTAAAATGAATAATTGCTTTCCGCTGCCTTCAGCATCCCCCTCTTTCACACACGCTCCCATTAGTTTGTCTGAGTTGTTTAAATGTGTTTTAGTTTTGAAACCTGAGGTGGGCAAAAACACAGTATCGCGATATTTGAAGACATGCACGAGGTTTTGCACTTATTTAAAACAGTATTAAAATATACATATTTTAACCACATGTTTATTTACTAAACAAGCATGTCAGTACAGTATTAAGACCTGCAGCGTGTCGGGGTTTTAATACTGACCATATTTAACATCCAGGATCCTCATAAAATCATAACCCCCCCCAAAAAATAACTTAGATCTGATCTAAGCACAGATCAGAAGTGACCATCTGAAACGACCACTGGCCCCCTCTAGGTAAAGAACAATGAAGATTGATCTGTCCTGTTAATTTTGGGTGCATATTAGGCAGTGAATGAACAGGCAATTCTTGAGGCTGATGTTGGAAGCAGAAAAAATGGAGGAACAAATGGTTCTGAGACCCATTCTGACCCTTGTCCACCACTGAAAGCTCCTACAATGTCATAATTAGAACTGGACCGTGGAGTAATGGCCTGGCCTCCTGACTCGGCCTCTAAATTCCCCAGATCTCTGTCCAGTCAATTAGCTGTTGTGTATGTTTGTGTGTACATGACCTTATGCATCCATCAGGAAAATACTGTTCTGACAGAACTGTATGTAAAATGTTACAAATGAGTGTAAAATCTCAGTTTACATTAATTTACTGGAGAAATACAGTTAAAGGATGGAGAAAAAAACAAACCTTAACACGCATAGCTAAAACAACTGATCTGAAAATAAGTTTTCTAAAACTCTTACTTTAATAAACTCTTACTTTACAAAGACTTGAGACTTGGGGCAGCTGGTACCCTAGTGGTTAGGGCATTCGCCCTGCGACCAGAAAGTCCGGGTTCGATTCCTAACCACTAGGCATCGCTGAGGCACCCTGAGCAAGGTACCGTCCCACACCCTGCTTCACTTGGGTTAAATGCAGTGGAAGTATTTCGTGCTGTTCACACTGTGTGCTGTGGTGTGTTCACGTATGACAGAATGTTCACTTTCACTTTCAATTATTGTGACTCCACAGGTATTGAGAGCCTTCCCTTCGAAGTACAGAGAAACTTCTCACTAATGACTGATCTGGACAGCAGGACTGAAGGTATGCTCAGGACTTCTATCTGTTGTACTTGACGAAGTGATGAGTAAATAAATGTTTAGCTGTTAAACTGCTAATTAAACAAACCTCAGAAAAATCTGAGCTCTTTCCATCCCGGTAGTTGCTCGCACGTGACGTGAGTTTGATGTTTTGGGTTCTTTTTGTTTTTGATTACAGTAAAGAAAGCAGAGATCGAAAGTCTGGCGACTGAATATTGTGCAAAGGTGAAGATCCTCTCGTCTGAGGAGCGCCGAGAGTACCTGAGGAGAATCGACAACGCCTACAGCAAGTGCAGAGAATTCAGCGATGATAAAGTGCAGCTCGCCCTGCAGATTTATGAACTGGTGAGGGTCTTAGGACTTCTTTTTTTCCTCAGCGCTGGAATGATGAGTAGACATGCAAATTGATAAATGGCAGAGATGGCGACTCGAATCTGAGACTCGGACTCGAGTCGCACTTAAGTCACATAAACAAAGACTTGAGACTGACTTTAGACTCGCCCTCAAAGTCTCGAGACTTGACGTGCTGTGACTCGTGAGTCATAAACTCGTAAACCATATTCATTTCATGAAATTATATATTTATATCTCACACTCTTTTCAACGACCCGAAAACGGTTCACCTCGCCCCGGTGTCCCATTACTTCTGTCCCAGGTGAGCGGTTTTCGAGGGGTCGTTGGAACGGGGTCAGCAAGCCCCATCTAACTGTGGAGTTTCACATTTAGAGTGAGAGATATATTTTTCATATTTAACATTTAGATTTAAGATCATTGAAGGCAAATCCTCCATGTTGGTGAGGGCAGATCACAGCATGCAGCCCCGCCCCCTGCTAAGGAACAGCCAATTGTAATCATGGGGCTCAACATTTACAGCTCAAAAGTCCCACATTTAGAGTCGTCATTTGTAAACGTTGCCACTCAAAGACTTGAGACTTGACTTGTAAACATCTCTGATAAATGGGGACAAATTTTGAATCAGTATAGATATTTAGACTGATTTATATTGGACTGTTCACATATTGTGCAACACACAAGTCTTCTAGTTGCACTGGCTAAACCAGGGCCAACCAGCTAAAACTAATGTACAATTCAACATTAAAAATGACATTTAAACAAAAAGCTCACATGAAGACTGACTAACACTGTTTCTGATGGAGTTTTCTGTGTGTAGCTTGTCACGTTCTTAGGACAGTTACTGTGTAAACCAGGACCAGTGTTGGCCCACAGAATGCCCATTCATACTAAACTGAAAGATAATGATCAATAAATCGATAAGTGATTTCAGGCCTGGCTTCTTTCTGTGTCCTGTGACTGTAACTCTTGTTTGCGCAGGTGGATAAACACATCCGGCGCCTGGATGCTGATCTGGCGCGCTTCGAAAATGAGCTGAAGGAAAAACTGGAGTCCAGCGGTCAGGACAGTCCAGCTGAGAAGAAAAGCAGAAGTAAGCCACACCAAGACACGTGTCTCCACAAACCCTCCATATGAGGGACGCAGGATGGTCTTTAAGTACTGCTGAAGCTTCAAGCTGTGTTGTCATGGTGACATGCTGGATGCAGAATGTTTTTTGTTAAAGTAAATAGTTTGGATGGTTTGGGTTAAACCGGATGAGTTGAGAGACTCAAGACTAGTTAGATCTGATGGTGTCCATAGTGCTCAGCCTCTCAGTCCGCTAGCGCCCCTCAGTGGTGGGATGACCTTCCTCTGAACAATGCAGTACATAATTACTCTGTTCCTTCCGGCTGGAGATATATATATACACCCACACACACACACACACAAAACGTACAGACGTACTGAAAAAAACGCACCCCCACAGACCAATACAAGCTGGACTGGACTGTGTTTAAAATATTTAAAAGTTTATTTATTGTCTTTGTTTTATAGTCTCTGCGCCTAGTCTCTGTCTCAGTGGCTCTTTGTCTCAGTTCCTGTTCTCTGTGTAATCAGACTGTGTCATGAGTGTTTGAATGTGTGTCCAGAAGGTAAAAACAGCAGAGAAAAGAGATGTGGTGGACGGGGCCAGAAGGGCTCCAGTCATGACTCCCCAAAACATGCAGTGCAGAACAGCAGGTACAGTCATTATGATACCTGATCAATTTTATTCACAACCTTTTTTCTTTACGTGGCAACACACTAGACTAAGCCATTCTAAACTAGACTAAAGTAAATTTGTTCTTTACTCATGATATGGTTTGAAGTCAGAATTCATAGTGTCAGAATTCATAGAATCATGTCAGAAAAAAACACCCACTGTCTCTGCTGCTTATGTTATCGTTGAGTAATCTAGTGATTATTTTAACTCTAGATTATATTCACTCAATATGTTAGTGAGCAAAAGAGTGTTTGTGTGCATGCGAGTAAGTGTGTAAGAGCGTGTGTGTGTGTGTGTGTGTGAGCGTGAGCGTGAGTGTGAGCGTGTAACATGTTCCAGACATGTTGTACAGTGTGTTTGTGCTTCTGATCCTCAGTGAGGCTCTGCTGGCTGGTCACCCCTCAGATGTTCTGGACATGCCGGTGGACCCGAATGAGCCGACATACTGCTTGTGCGCACAGGTGTCCTACGGAGAGATGATTGGCTGTGACAACGCTGACGTGAGTAACGTTCCCATCTGTTCTATAAACAGTCTAGAACATTTAGCCTAGAACCTCACAGCACTCTACTGCCAGCTGTAACACCTTCAATTACTTACAGTGTTCCACCTCTGCAGGGAAGCCCCCAGTACAGTTAAAACAGCAGCTTACATTTATGGCTTTTATCCAAAGCGACTTCCATTCCCTAACTACAGGGGGCAGTCTCTCCCTGGAGCAACTTGGGGTTAAGGGTCTTGCTCAGGGACCCAGTGGTGGTGCTGAAGGTAGGATTCAAACCTGTGACTTCTTGGTCCAGAGGCAAGTATCCTACCCACTGAGCTACCTCCACACATCTTGTGGGGTCTAAAGCACTGTTTTAACCTGTAGTTGTAAATATTGCAATATATTTTCCATATTCATGCCTGGAGGAAGCTTGTATTATGATTTGAAACAGCTCTAAAGTGGACTGTACCATCTCATCACCATTATACTGGATAACGCAAATGTTAGCTAAATTTTTGGTTACAGCTTAGCTAACTAATCTTAGCTAGCTAAAGCTCATGTCAGCAAACCAGTTCAGAGAAAACCCCAAAAAAGAGTTTAATCTCCTGTTCCCTGCCTCTTTCCTGTTTGTTTCAGCGTCAAAAAGTGACAAAACAGTGACAACACACTCACTGCTCACACACACTTTGCTCTTATGCACACAGAATGCTCTCTGAGTGAAGCTCAGAGTTGGAAAGGGTTTGATGAGTTTTTATTTTCAAGGCTTCTTGGATTCAGAGTTCCTGCAGGTCTTTTTCTGCACTGCGTTCCTAAATGCCAGATGAACAGTCGCAGTGCACCTGAGGCCCCAAACATGACTCACGCGTTCCTCTGTTTATAATCTGTTTATTTCTGTGTCGAACCGTATCCTCACATTTATCGCCTCCAACATGCCCATTAGAATAAAGCGGTTTATAAATAAGTGAATTCAGATTAAAGCGAATTGCAAACAAAGAGGATTTAGATTAAAGCAGATTATGAATGAAAAGATTAAAGCAGTTTAGGATTAATGCGAACACTGAATAAAGCAAATTCAGATTAATGCGGATTGTGCATGAAGGGTTTTCAGATTAGTGTGGATTCAGATTAAAGAGGATTGTGAATAAAGCAGATTTGGAACGCAGGGGATTGTGAATAATGTGTAATCTGAATAAAGCAAATTGTGAATAAAGCCGAATCAGATTAAAGTGTGAATTAAGGGGATTGCAAATAAAGTGAAAATGAAATGGAATGTGAATAATGCAGATTTAGAATAAAACGGATTGTGAATAAAGGTGAGATCGGTTGGAACTGTTATGGAGCAGAAAGTGAAGGATTTGAGGGAATCTTGTTTTATTCATTCTGTTTTTTTTTGTACAGTGTCCGATCGAGTGGTTCCATTTCGCCTGTGTTGGCCTTTCGGTTAAACCAAAGGGGGAATGGTGAGACAGTCCTTTCTTCGGATTTATTCGGACCTCTTTTTTAATCCCTCTGACTGCAAACATGCTCCTGTTGTCCACTCCCTCCTACAGGTTCTGCCCCCCGTGTGCACAAGAAAGGAGGAAGTGAAGCTTCATTAATGTTGACTGGAGCTCACTTCAGTCCAACGTTGCCGACCTGAGGATCACCAAAGAAGTATTTATAGTAGATGAGACAATTATCACCGCTGAAGACTCAACACTTGAGGGGTTTTAAATCTGTATTTTTATTTAAATAAACTTTTTGTTGAAATTATTTATTATGTTGTTGTCTCTGGTCCCATCGTGGGCCTGCGCTCATACTCCATACTTGCGGGGTGATGCTCATATTTAACCTGTGTTCTTTAACATCCCTATTAATTAAAGCAGCTCAGTTGCAGATTAATATCTTTTACTTCACCTGAAACATGATCTATAATGATCCAGTATTTCCAGGTGAGAAACAGCTCTGGCGTGTTTAAACATTTAACATTTTCATATTTTATTGAGATTTGGGTTGGTATCTGAACAAAAGATTGGATTTAATATGAGTAATAACAAAAATAAGTCATAAAACAGCCCCGTATGATGTGATGAATTAAGATAATTCTTGACTGTGCTAGAGATTACAGATCATGGGGTTTTAAAGGGGAGGATAGTTGTACACTGGTTAAAATATCTGGAAGGTCTGTTTTCCTCTGAAGATCGTTTAAACGCATTTCTTCTGTTCAAACAAACAAAAAAATTAATTATCGAAAGAAGAAGTCCAATCCCCGGATCGGCTTCCCTCTCCCTGGTTGTAAGCGCGGGGGCTGATGGTAGCTGTAGTTCTGTAGCTACGCCTCCTCGCGTATCTCAGGTCGTTCCGCACTACAATTCCCGTCAAGTGCGAGGGCTCGGCGGAACCTGCGGACGCGACCCGCTAGCGGAGCTTCGGTGTGAGAGTTTGCGGAAACTTTTAAAATAAAACTTTATGCCGCTGTTTGCGCTCATGCTTGTCGGATTACAGTTTTGTTGTTCGTTAAGACTCCCAGAGAGGTTTGTGTAAGAGTTCCGGACGGCAGGGCGGGTCGCTAGTTCCGTTCCGCCATCGCAGCGCAGCCCAAAAACTCGCGTTCAGAGATTACAAACTCACCCAGAGCGAAAATCTGTGCCAAAATAACCCCACTGCAGCGCAGGTTCTGCTCGACCCGCCCGAGAACCCGCACAGAGACTCGGAGAACCCAGTACTGCCGGTGAGTCCTGATGCTGATGCTAATGCTAATGCTAATGCTAATGGCCCCCAGTAATAACCCCCCGTGTTATAAACAGACTACTCAGAATGTACTCCTTTCAGCTTTATAATCACTCCTTTTTCACCAATTACTCTACAATCAGTTTATCGTCACTCCTCTTTTAGTACTTCACTCCTCTATCATAAACTCACTTCTGTATCATCACAGAAAGATGCTATTATCAGCCCTTTCATTAGTAGTTCTCATTCAGTTCATCATAACTCCTTTTTCAGCACTCCACCCCTCTGTCATCACTGTTCGTTCAGAACTTCACGCATGCTTTAGCACTCCACCACTCGATCATCACTTCTCTTTCAGCTCTTCATTTCTCTATCACTCCTCACTCCATCACTATTCAGTACTTCTCCCCTCTGTCATCACTCATCTTTCAGAACTTCTCTCCTTATCACCACTCCTTCCCTCTGTCATAACTCTTCGTTCAATCCTTTACTCCTCTTTCAGCATTCAATCCCTCTATCATCATTTCACCCCTGTGTCGGTACTTCACCCTCGTTCAGCACGTCACCCCACGATCATCGAAACTGGTTTGTTAGTTCACCCTTCTTTCAACCATTCATCTGTCATCAAAACTCTTTTTTTTGTTTTAATAGGGTTTTATTTTAATGTCTGATTGTATTGATCTTAACCCTGCAGGCTCTGAGGTGAAACCAGGACTTTTCTCTAGGTATCCATGGTATGTTTCTGTCCTCCATGGTATGTTTCTGTCCTCCATGGACTGACCATTTTGGCTCTTTTATTACAGGATGAGCTATCAGTGCTGTTTGTTTGGTGAAAATCAGTTATTTTTGCATGACAGAAGGAGGTTATGAGATATTTCACTCTCACAATTCTGGAACTGGAGATCCTCCACTCTGCAGAGTTTAGCTCCAGCGAGCCTGTTCCAGCGAGCCTGTTCCAGCGTGCCTGATCTACTAAGTCTGATCTGAGTATTAGAGCCAGGTGTGCAGGGTCTCTCCAGGGTGGAATCTCCAGGACCATCTCTGTTCTAACAGATTCCACAACAGTGTGTTTCTGTCTTAGTAGTTGTGTAGTGTTTGTAGGAGATGTGGTGGTGCTTTATGAAGTCTAACATTGTTTTTAGAGATCTGTTGGTGTCTTATGAGCTCATTGTGTTTATGGGAACTAACAGTGTTTTAGGGATCAGATTGTGTTAAATGGAGGTTCTGTGTGATGGTGTTTTATGGGGTCATGTTTTTTTTAAGGTTGTTTGTGGGAACTAAGTCTTTTATGGCACTAGCTGTTGTATTGGGGTGTTTTATGACACCAGGGGTTTTATGAGGTGAGATGGTATTTCGTGGTGTGTTATCAGGCGGCTTGGTGTTTCTTTACATGTTCCAGTCATTGTAAGAGGTGGGCCTGTGTGTTCTTCTCTTTTTTTTTTGCTTAGAATTTGGGGGTTAGTGTGATGGAAGGCGCTCCCCAGTGGTGGAGCAGAGTAAGGGTAGCTTTTCTCCGTTCTGGAAGCCTAATACAGAATTTCCTTTTATAGAAGCTAAAACACAAAAGCTCCTCGTTCTCTTCCTGTAAACAGTTCCTCTGCACACACACACACACACGCTGATCTGCAAGAGGGAGGCGTGAACATACTGAGGCGTCTGAGGAACAGGAAATGCTTCTGTTATCCTCCAGCCAATCACCCATGGGCAGGAAGTGAGCGATGGGAAATAATTTTTTTTCCCTTAATGTTTCCTTCAAGATTTCATCTCCCACACCACACCGTGTGTGTTTTTGTGTGTGCTCTGTAGACAGTGATATGTCTAGAGCAGGTCTATTCTTCAAGAAGAAAACACTGTCTCTTTAAGTCATTAATATTATAATGAGTATATTTATCAGAATATTAATGACCTGCATGCTTGACTGAGTTCAGAACCTCTGAACTGTTCAGAGAGTGTGAGAGAGAGAGTGTGAGAGAGAGAGTGTGAGAGAGAGAGTGTGAGAGAGAGAGTGTGAGAGAGTGTGTGTGAGAGAGAGTTTTTCTGCCAAAGACGAACCCATCTGTAAAGCAGGGAATTCTGGGAAAACAAGTTAAGACTTGAATTCAGACATTCTTTCTCAGATAAATCCTTACTGGAATATGCTGAGCTGAGAGAAATGATGTGTAAAGTATTTGAGTCTTGGCTCTGAAAATGTATTTTATACTTGTTTACCTGCTCCTTACATTGTAGTTACTTACAGTGGGGGAAATCATTATTTGACCCTCTGCTGAATTTGTAAGTTTGCTGACTTACAAAATAGTCAACTGTCTCTAATTTATGAGGTAGTTTAATTTTCATGGAGAGAGACAGAATATCAACCAAAAATTAAGAATAAATGATTTGCATTTCTCTGACTGAACAGGGAGAAGTTTCTTGTAGTTGGTCGCCAGGTTTGCACACATCTCAGGAGGGCGTTTTGGCCCACTCCTCTTTACAGAAACTCTCTAAATGCTTTAGGTTTCTTGGCAACTCGAAGCTTCAGCTCCTCCACAGATTTGGAGACTGGCTAGGCCACTCCAGGACCTTAATGTGCTTCTTCTTCCTTTGCTACCTTGGCAGTATGTTTTGGGTCGCTGTCCTGCTGGAGGACCATCCACAGCCCATCTTCAGTGTTCTGGCTGAGGGAAGGAGGTTCTCCTCCAAGGTTTTACAGAACATGCCCCATCAATGTGGTGAAGTCATCCTGTACCTTTAGGAGAAAATAAACATTTTTCCACCTCCATGCTTTCATCTGACCACAGCACTTTCTCCCAAGCCTTCTCTGAGTCATTTAGATGTTTACTGGCAAACTTAAGATTGACTGTACATGTGCCTTCTTGAGCAGGAAGACCTTGCAGACACTGCAAGATTTCAATCTTTTATGATGCAACATGTTTTTTCTTGACGTTTAGTTGATATTCTGTCTCTCTCCATAAAAATGAAACTACCTCATAGATTCAACAAACTTATGAATTGAGCAAGTGATCAGATCATTATTTCCCCCACTGTACCCTTGCTCTCATATACTGACTCTTTTAATGATGTGTTTACTGAATGCTTCCTCTTGTTCACCTACTCATGTACTGACCCCAAGATGATGATGATGTGCAGTGGGATCAGTATAGTGTTGATGTTTGGTGGGATCAGTATAGTGTTGATGTTTGGTGGGATCAGTATAGTGTTGATGTTTGGTGGGATCAGTATAGTGTTGATGTTTGGTGGGATCAGTATGATGGTGATGATGGTAGTGGTGGTAATGGTGTGCATTGGGATCAGGATGGTGGTGATTAAATGACAGACTGACTGTCTCTGATTTTGCTTGCTTATTTCTCAAAAAACGATTCCCCATCCCTTCCTTACTTTTGTCTTAACTACTGACTTTCTGACAGGTGTTGCCTAGGTATTGTTTGGGTGTATCGAACGTGCAGTAACTTGGTTGAATAGCAGGTGTTGATTTAAGTTTAGCTTTACAGGTTTAAGAAACAGATGTGTACTTGAGTGTCAGCTAAATACCAGAAATGTAAATGATTATGTGCAGTGGGATCAGGAAAATGATGATGGTGGTGGTGATGGGCAGTGGGTACAGGAGGATGATGGTGATGGTGGTGATAATGTGCAGTGGTAATAGTATGATGATGTGCAGTAAGATCAGTATAAAAATGTTAGGATCAGTATGATGATAATGGTGATGTGCAGTGGGATCAGTATGGTGATAATGGTGATGTGCAGTGGGATCAGTATGGTGATAATGGTGATGTGCAGTGGGATCAGTATGGTGATAATGGTG
>JBBPDE010239744.1:0-12097 GCA_037974605.1 Nannopetersius ansorgii | reverse complement strand
CAAGTGAAGCAGGGGGCAGCTACGAACACAGCACCCGGGGAGCAGTGTGTGGGGACGGTACCTTGCTCAGGGTACCTGAGAGGTGCAGAGCAGTCTTGGGAATCGAACCTGAACTTTCTGATCACAGGGTGAACGCCTTAACCACTAGGCCACCAGCTGCAGTTGTATTCAGTGGTATTCAGTGGTGTTTTGTAATGATTAGTGTTAGGGGGCCCTTTATACAATTGTGAATTTTACAGGTAGTTTGCAAGGCTCCTCTTTTCTTCTCTGATGCCTCAGGAAAGCCTAGATTAGAAAAAAAGACATTCATAGTATCAGTAGAGTTATGGCCCAACTGGGAAACTTATAACTTCTCAAAAAATCATTTGGGAAATGTTATTTATATCTTTGCCATGATATAAAGCTTTTCCATTTTTATCTCTGACTAAGGAGAGTGAAAGAGTGCCAAAGGAAAGCCTGAATACCTATTGGGCTTATTGGCACATTCATGTGCTCTGTTATGCAAACAACTTGAATTATCTGCCTTTCTATCTTTCTAGTCTCTGAAGAAATGTGTACAATTTGAATCTAACTGATTCATTAATCAGAGCGGCACATGAGGGGTTGTACCTTCTCTGAAGGGTGTGAAGATCCAGCTCTAAATTCCTCTGTTTCATCAAGACTCTCCTCTTTTGGTTGGATACGTGTGAATCAAATTAACTTCTGGTATCTGCTTTACTAGTGTTATGAATGAGAAAGAAGCTTCCTTGCCCTTTGAGAAGGTTTTTAAAGTCAGGATCATGAGCAAACTCCAAAATCCAGAACACTACAAAGTAAGAAAGACAGGAGCATGATCCAGTATCACAATGTTAACAGTGTCACCGTTAATTATATTATGCAAAGTGACTTTGGCTGAGAAAGATTCTGCTGCTGGTTTTATGGGCACTAGAAAAAAGACATTATCCCTCTCTTTTGGATGAAATGTTGTATTATACACTATATGGACAAAAGAACTGGGGAATTAATTACTGGATTCAGGTGGCCTTTTACTCCCAGTGAAGGGTAATATTAATATTTCAACCGACCAGGAAATCCTGGACAACGCCATGCTTCCAACTTTGTGGACACAGTATTAAGTGCTATCTTTATGTAAGAATAGTGCAAGAAGTGCATTAAGAGAGGAGACGCTCACTGAAGAGCACAAAGCGAGCTCCATAAAGACACGATGTGATGAGTTTGCTGTGGGAGAACTTGACTGGCCACACAGAGCCCTGACCTCAACCCCATCGAAAACATTTGGTATGACCTGGAATAAAGATTGCAATCCAGGTCTTCTCGTCCAACATCAGTGTCTAAACTCATAGATGCTCTACAGAATGAATGAGCACAAATTCCTACAGAAACTCTAAATCTTGTGGAAAGTCTTCCAAGAAGAGTGGAAGCTGTTACAGCTGCAAAGAGGGGACCTATGAAGTCTATACATTTAATTAAAGTATTGAATTTAATGTCATTTAAGTCCCTGTTGGTGCAATGGTCAAACGACCCAATACTTTTGTCCATCTAGTGTACATTTCAACAGCTGAAAATGCCATTTTCAGTTCAGCAATGTAAGTCTAGATTACTGTTAGGTTCAAGTATGGGGTCAATTTTGTTACTGAAAAAATCTTGATTCCTGTCAGCACTCTCAGCGAGCATGTCAGCCTTGTCAGCAGATACGCTCACCATGTTGGTGTGTTTGTTACTTTGAAGCAGACACTTTCAATTGCTTTCTTTTTCTTTGCGCATGGTTTGATTCCAGACGATGCCCTGACATAACCTATACTACTCACAGCTGAAAAGGAGCAATTCAAATGCAGTGGAGCTCAGCAACATCTGTTACATCACCATTAATGCCATGTGACCCCAAATGCTGTGCTGTTTGATGTCATTAACATTTGAACTAAACTGTCATGACCTCAAACATTGTAGCATCTGTCTTAACATTCAATGCTGATGATACGAGAGATTCCACAATGCTTCCTTTCCAAGTCCAGATTTCTAATGAAAGGCATGAAATGAAAATGCTTGAAGGTGCGGGGTGTGAAGTTAACCCACCAGTCTTCTCTTGGTTATAAATGAACCATCAGTGAAACCCATACCCGAGTTTTCTCTGGACCATCTTAGACAACCACTACTTTTGAACCCTTTACCTTTGTTTTTATATTGTTAAACTTGGAAGCCTCAGCCTCAGTCCAGAATGGATAGTCCACTGGAGGCCAAGTGGTTAGGGAGTTGGCCCTGTGAACAGAAGGTTGTGGGATTGAATCCCAGGACTGCTAGTGGAATGACTGATGTGTACCTCCCAGGTGCTGTGTTTTTGGCTGCTTGCTGCTTCACTTGGACTTCATTCACAAGTCCATGACAAAAAACAAGGGCATTTTCGTGAGAAACTCCTCCCTTTTTAGTACCACTTTGTGTACTGAGTCTTTTCCAGACAAAAGACTTGAGTTAAAGTCTGAGTCGTTGCCGTTCAAGAGAAAGCCAAGACTTTATTTTCTGAACTCTGGTGCGTCAGCTGGTGGCCTAGTGGTCCGGGAGTTGCCCCTACAATCACTAAGGTACCCTTGAGAAAGGTACTGTCCCCACACATTGCTCCCTCGGCACTGCATTGGTGGCAGCCCCCTGCTTCTCTTAGTGAATGGGTTAAATGCAGAGAAATCATTTCACACTGTGTACTGTGATGTGTTCACGCTTGACAATAAGGGGCCACTTTACTTGACTTAAATGAGTTACACTCAAGACAAATTCATGTGACTCAAGTCGGCACTGCAAATTTTTGCATACGGTAATCAGAAATCAGAGCATTACCTTTCTGTTGTGATGTGAAAAACAGTATCAGGGAGATACTGAGCTAGCTGATTTGAGCCTGATGACAGATAGAGGTGGTGTAAAATGGCATTATTGATGAATTCTGAGCGGTACATGGTGACGTGATTAATAATCTGATCTTTTAAAGGCGGGGAATAGTCTTTGTATAGTGATGTAAGATTAGAACTTTACAAATATAACTTTTCAAATTTGAAGAATCGTTATAGCTCTGCCTGAATCATTCGATCTGGTCTTTATCATGTTTTCCACTTTTCTATTTTCCAAAAGTGTCTTCACGCAAACAGCTGTCTGCCTGTTTCAGTGTTTGTGTCTGAGTGTTTTATCTTCCAAGTGTCTGGGTAAGCGAGTGTGTGTGTGTGTGTGTGTGTGTGTGTGTGTGTGGTGATTTGCATGGTAATGTGTTGCAGAGGAGAGAGTGTGTGAGAGAGAGAGAGAGACAGAGACAGACAGAGAGAGAGGGAGAGAGAGACAGAGAGAGAGAGAGAGAGAGAGAGAGAGAGAATGAAAAATAGATAAAAGTCCATAAATAAAGTTATGTGTAATAAAGTAGAATGACACAGAAAAAAAGTATAAAACGTGATGCTTCCACTTCCAAACTTCACTGTTGGTGTAGTGTTTGTGCAGGTGTTATGCAGTGCCATTTTGCCGTTTTAGTATAACAGTCAAAAAGTCTACTACTTTCTTCCAATATTTCCTAGACTTGTCCAAATGTTGTGTAGCAAACTTTGAAGTAGCACTCAGACACTCCACAGTTTTTTTTATTACTGCAAATTAAATTAAAAGAGGCGAAGACAGATTTACCTTTACATTTTCTTTAAGGGTATTGCATGAAACTGAGTTTAAAATGAAATTAAAGTGTTCTGGGAGCATATTGGGGTGCATATTTAGGGTTTACACTATAAAAAATAGGCATGTACCAAAACACAACAATGCGTTTTTTCACTATCCAAAACACAGACATATTTCTATTTCTCGTAAAAATATATTTGATCCTATTGTTCATGGAAATCCATACTCCAAGGAAATTTAATATTCCCTATTCTGCAGCACTTGAGCCATTCATAACCAAGACGTCCACACTTGAAGTGTGAGTGTGTTTGACTGGCACTTGAGTGAATGGCTGCCACAAAATACAAGCACCAGCTGAAATTGGCCTTGGGTTCATTTCACTACACAAGAATGCAGGAATGCAGCAGTCCAGGAATGCTCTGACTGGGCTGTTATTGAATCGCTTTCATACTGAGTCAGGTAGCTGTGACAGCGAAAATAGAAATGTTTGTGTCCATCTAATTTCCCACCTCTTTATGCATCATGTCTTGGCACAGCTTTGTGGTAAAATTTCCTGTGCATGATATTAAAAAAATGTATCTGTCTATTCTTCACCAGCAAATGTAAAAAATCCCATTCAAGCTAATATGAAATGATTATAGCTGGCTTTTAAATATACATAAAAAAACTGTTCTACATTGTTACTATTATTACAATTAACAACAGTTTTAAGAGATTTTGTTGCTACAGTTTTAAATATATCCAGCAACAGTGCATTAATAGTCAACTGAAGCCCTGCTGCTCGCATTTTATGTGGAAGCTATGAACGTGACATAACTGTGACTGTTTTACCTGTATTTTTTCTTATGTTTTGTTAAAGTTGTACACCATATGCCTTTCTGGGCATATTGTGGGTATTGTCAGTACTTGAAGAACACAGACCAATTATTTCAGTGCAAAGAGTTTCATTTGATTTGATGTGGTGCATCACAATCTATATGTGTGAGATAATTGATCTGCTTGTCTTTAAATCATCCTCCTATTGTAAAGTGCCTTTTTTGTTCTCTCACATATGTGATTTCTGGCATCTGCTGTCTAAAATAATGTCAAAAATAAGCCAGATGTAACTTATTTAGACTTTTTTTGTGCATTTTATAATCTTAGAACAATCCCTGTGCTTTTTAAAGTCCTTTGCTGATAACATGTGTTTGAAATCTAGTCTGCATATTTTGTGCTTCAGAATAATAAACATAGACTTGAACAACAAACCAACTTGACTCACAAACTTCAAGTTTTCAAATTCCATTCAATCATAACTCGCAAATTCCAACATTAGTGTAGTAAATGTAGTAAATCTTATCAGTGTCAGTGTGATTGGCTGTCTAAATGACATAAAGAAATACAACACTAATGTGAAAACAGATGCACAACAGGAACTGTTTCCTAGACTGGCAATGCCACAAATCTTTTTATGAGATGTTCACACCGCTCTGTTGGACCATTTTAAATAGTTATAGAATAAAGAGCAGGTTGTATGAATCTGTTTTACACTTAGAGTTTATCCAAAGCCTTGAAAATAAATCCTTTATGTGTTATCCTTTATGTGCCATAAATTTAAGAACAGAAATCTGCTGTGTTTATTAGAGGACTAGACCAGTCTAGTCCCCCCCTTTAGGGCCAGGAATCAGTGCCAAAGAGAGTCAACTAAATTCCATGAAAAATCAGGAGTTGATTCCCAAGCTAACTAATCAGTTAGTTACCATGTTTAGCTAGTAAATGTATTATATTGACATTAACAAGGAGATAGCTAGCCATTCTTGCTTTGCTGCTGGCTATAAAATAGTGCATTTGTTCCATGGTCACAACTGTCTCTGTGGGTCACAAGTGCAGGAATTCATCTTTATATGTTTTTCTGATGTAGTTCTGCCACATACTGGCTCGGCTCAAATGAAGTCATTTGGTTTATTGTCATTTCAACCATGTACACAACACACAATGTGCCTCCAGGACCATGGTGCAACATAAGAACAGAAACGGAAACACCACAAGACTTCAAGAGCAGACAGGACACGGAGTGAAAAAAATAGAGAATGCAAGAAAAACACAAAAGAAACAAACAACAGGACAAGACAAGAATTTATGCAGTCGAGAGTACTGTATTGAATGAATACAGTATTATGACAAATACTGTATTCCAGCAGTTAGATGTGCAATAATGCAGAAATGGAGAATAGAGGTAGACAGCAATGCATATAATTATTTAAAATACTGCAGCAACAGAACAAAGAATGTGCAACGTAATAATAAATAGGAGGGTATTTACGGAGGCAACTGGAGTGTGAGTTGTTTGTATAGAGAACCAGATTAGTAAGTATATACATGGTGTTGGGAGGAGGAAGGGGAAGGGGAAGTTCAGGTTAGGGGTGTGTTTGTGTTTGTATTGGGGGTACAGTTAATATTCTGTTCTGATTAAGAATCTGAAAGCCTGATGAAACTGTTTCCCATCCTGGCAGGGGAGGCCCTACAGATCCTTTTGCTAGATGGGAGGAGGGTGGGTTTATCCACAATGCTTTGTGGATGCATCATGTAGTGTAAATGTCCTTGACAGAGGGGAGACAAACTATTCTTGGTGGCTTTGAGGCACAGTGAAATGACGGTGGTGCTCAGAGAGATATTGAAGTTCTGTGAGAATGTCTGGACTGGACATCCTCTGAAGACACGACCAAAAATGTTGTCAGACAGAACACCTCAGGGGCATGACGTCGTTTTGTGCTTCTTCTTCTAGTGTTTAGAAGAAGAGGACCTCACAATCACAGGGAGGTGGAACTGTAGTTGGTGATGGCCTGGAACAGGTTGGCTGTTCTCAGGGCAGCCTCATCACCTGCTCTGAAGGCAGTCATCGCATGCACCTCCACAGTCATCCATGGCTTCTGTTTTGGACATGTGGGTGGAAGTAGCTCAGTGGGTAGGATACTTGCCTCTGGACCAAGAGGTCATGGTAGGTTTGAATCCTACCTTCAGCACCACCACTGGGTCCCTGAGCAAGACCCTTAACCCTAAGTTGCTCCAGGGAGACTGTCCCCTGTAGCTAGGGAATGGAGCCAGTCACCAACGTTTTATACTGCTCTAGGCTGGTAAAGCCAACACAGGATGCAGCCTCCCTAAACATGTCCCAGTCAACATACTCAAAGAAGTCTTGAGAAGCAACGATGGCACCTAAAGGCTAGATTTTGATCTGTTTTAGGACGGGCTTGGAGTGGTCTGTATGCTGGGGTAAGCATGGCATGAACAGAGTAGTTGAGGTGGGGGCAGAGCTGAGCGCGGTACCCACCAACAATGTTTGTGTAGACACAGTCCAACACGTTCACGCCTCAATGGTAGGTCCAAATACTGATGGAATGTAGGGAAACTGACTTGATTAAAATATTCAATGACAGTAAAAAATCAGTCTGCGTGAGTTCTGGAGCTCAGTTTTGCTGATGGCTCCATAAAGGTTGGATAGCGCATGGGTACTGTGTACACTGTGACGATGAGTCCGGTGGTGAGTTCCTGCAGTTAATAAAATGGTGTATCTAACAGTCACAAACCCCAGCAACTGTGAGCAGTAACTAGAGACTAATCGTCTTGCAACTCCACAAGTTCCATATTATGGTGACTGAGGTAGATTAGCATGTTGCTAATCAGTACACCCACACTAACTCTGAGCCATGTCTACTTAAAAACAAAAACACAGCAGTCTCTGAACTCACACTGGGTAGTTTGCTGGACTCAGATGTAGTCCAGTTTGTTTTCCAGGGAGCAAACTTTGCTGAGCAGGATGAATAGGATAATTAGCTGGCTAGCATTAGCATGGACCCATTTACATTTACGGCATTTATCAGACGCTTTTATCCAAAGCGACTTCCATTGCGTAACTACAGGGGACAGTCTCCCTGGAGCAACTTGGGGTTAAGGGTCTTGCTCAGGGACCCAGTGGTGGTATGCTCGAACCTGAGGTAGGATTCGAACCTGTGGCCTCTTGGTCCGGAGGCAAGTATCCTACCCACTGAGCTACCTCCACCCACGACCCCTTGCGACGTTCCCTCCCCAGGCCACACTGAGATCTGAATGTCTGGTTCCTGTAGCAAACAATCTGTTTCTTGCCTGTATCTTAGACATAGACAGTTAAATAAATTAAATAAATAGGAAACTAGCTATAAATAGGAGATACTGGGTGGACAAAGGCTATCCCTCTTTTTCATGAATAGAGGAGAGTATATGAATAGAAAGCGGGATAAAATTATCTCTGTTCAAAAGATATGGGAGTTATTTAAGGTTCTGAAAATACACTTGTGCACCAAAGTGGTGGACCAAGAAAGGCCACTACTACTTGGTTTTATTAGCTTAAATTAAACATTGACCTTTTGCAGCAAAGGTGCATCCACACCGTTCTCCTTTTTATAGCAGTTTGATAGCATCTCATGTTTAATATAATTTTGCATTTGAACCCTGGAGCTTCAACATGCTCATTCAATCATTTCTGCTGAAATTCAATTGCTCATCTCAATAAAAAGTATTCAATAAGAAGCATATCATTGCTGTCAATCATGTATTTCTTAGCTATTTTTTCTGCCTTTTTGGCAGCCTTTTTGCTGGCCTATATAGTGTGTGAACATTTCATATGGAACAGACCCGTTGAAAAAGTCCAATATCGTTCTTATCCATTAAAGCGAAGAGCCATTTTTCTTGTCCTATTAAGTTACCATTAAGGACATACACGGATTTGTTACGACAGTAGCACTATGTTTGCCCTGGCCTTCCTCCAAATGAAAGTGGAGGTGCTCCATTTCTCCATTGCTCATGTACCTATAGCCAGCCCCAGTCCTGTGGTATCCTCTCCAGGACCATGTCTTGTAAAGCAAGCTGCCAAATGAGAACCCATTCATCAAACTAGCATCATAAACATTTTATTTAGCAGTGGCTTTGCTCCTGAGATTTGGTGCAGAGCCTTGGGAACGGGCCGGCTGTAAATCTGTTACTGACTGCGGGTCTAGTTGGCACGCTCATAAACCAACCCAGCGGTGTTTACCGTGGGTGACCTTGGCGGTCAGCAGACTGTTCCACACGTTATGACCTTGTGACCTTCCTGTTGACCTCCGGAGTGACTCCGTTTGGGAGTTGTTTTTGCCCTCAAGGTCCAAACACAACCGGGATCTGTGGCAGAGGTTTCCTGTCTATACACATGCGAAGAGTGAGTTATTATTTGGCTAAAGTCTTTAAAAGTTATTATGTCATTGTCTGCACATGAATAATGCAGACAACAATGCAATGCAACATCTTTATTCTATGTTGACATATTTGATCAGCTTTTGACCTTCTGTACGTTGACTAAATGTTTTTCTTCCTGTTCCTTAATAATTATAAAGCACGATAAAACATCTCCTCTTCTTAATACAAACATAAGTGGTTTGGTCGGAGGGTTTAGAATCTGCTAGAATCTGCATTTTCCACAGAATTTCTTCTATTTTTTAAGAAACAATGAGAGATCCTGTAAAATGACAATGTGCTGGTGATAAGCATGACTTCTAGGGGTTAAGTGGTGCTGCTGAAGTTGCGTGGAGCTGTTGCTAAATTGGTCGTTGTCATTAATTTGATTGTATGCAGATGCTGTGTTAATTGCTTTCGAAGGAAATGTTTCCTCCCTGCACCGTTTCCTGAGATGTGATTTCACATTCAGGATCTGTTGGATTGTTTACAAATGGCATTACTCCCAGACTCATTCATTCAGGTTCTTATGGGTTTCCGTGGTCTCAGAATGTTTTAATAGCAATACCAATGCCTAAAGGGTTCGTTTTTGTATCGTCCATTTAATCAGTTTTTAATAGTAGTAGTAGTCGTAGTAGTATTAGTAGTAACCCAAGATCTAATGTGTATTACATAATATAGTAAATGTGACATCAACATTAGAGGTGACCTTTTCCTGAGAGAACGCCCTAAGTGCTGATCTGATATATATTTTTCTATTAATCTTTACATATAACTATTTTTAATTAAAACACAGCTAACTGCATGTCATCACATAATGTGACTGGATGCTTTTTTCTGGTCCGACATTTAATCTGTATCTATCAGAATCAATAAGAAAAATTGGGTTCTAAAGATTCTGTCGACAGTCTATTATCTATACATATTTAAAGTCAACTTCCTGCAGAACACATTTTTTCTTAACATATGTTAAGCAAAAGACGATATTCAGGAATTTTTGGGGGATGGAATGTGATTTTATTCATCCTGTTTTGACTGGATCATGGTTAGTGTAGGGAAACTAATGTTCAGTACCTGCAGTCTGCAGAAGCCTGAGGGATGTCAATGTCATCTGGTGTGAATAAGAAAAAAGCAGAAAAAAAAATGCATTTTGTAACATTTTGTGGTGGTGGGATTGTTGTACCCCTCCAGGCAACCTATGTAACCTATGCCTAAAAATACTCCTGCATGTCTCCTTCACTATCATCATTTTTTATTTGTATTTGTATTTTGATTCTGTTTCATTCTATTTTATACAATTCTATTGTTGTATTAATTTTTGCTTCTCCTAACTTTGTTCTGTCCACTTTCTGCCGTGACAAAGTACATTTCCCACTTGTGGGACTAATCAAGGTATCTTATCTGTTGATGCACTTCACAGCACAATAGACCTCACTGATCTCACTTACAGCTTCTCATTTAAAGATTTCCTTTGTTTTTATTATTGGCTTCATTATATTGCAAACATCACCTACTGTGAGCTTTGCACACTCTTGGCATTTTTTCAGTCACATTCATTTGGAATCAACCTGGAATGGTATTTAATTAACAGGTGTTCTTCATCAAGAGTTAATCAGTGGAGTTTCTCTCTTTCTTAATGTGTTTGGAATCATTTGTGATGGTCTGGTTGGTCCACAGTTAGTGATCCTGTTCCACTAAAGTTCTATTGCACATTATGGCAAGAACCGCTTAACTAGTAAAAAAACAACAGTCCATCATTATCTTATTACTTATTCTGGTTTTATTCTGGTTTCTTTTTTTTGTTTATTGCGCAATTCCATGTGTTCCTTCATTATTTTTCAATATTAATCTACAATGTTTGACTGGTAATGTAGGTGAACTTTGAAGGTGAACTGAAATAACAGATTAGTAGTTATTTTGCAACTGCTTCAAAAACTCAAACAGAAAGTGAGAGAGTAAATCTAGAGAATTGAAAGTGACAGAGAATAGTGTTGTCTGCTGCAGGCTAACCAGCTAGTGTAGCTGAAGTGAATACAGGTGCTTGTGATGGGAGGCGGAGGGTAAACATGATACGAAATTTTGGGTTCATGTATTTTTTCCTCTCCCTCTTTCACAAGCTGGTCAGAAGGCATTTAGAGGAGGGCATTAAAGATTACTTTGATCAAAGATTACAGAGAATCAAAAACGTGTTTTGATTGATAAGACAGTCCTCATCATGGCAGGGATATTACTTTATTATTTTTTTTAAAGAAGGTTCATTTTTTACCTCAGGTTCAGTTTATAAAATGTTTAAAATATTTTCAGTACAGTACAAAAAAGGGTTACTAGTGTCATAACCTTGAGAAGTTTTGGTGGGCCTGTTTTGTGGATGGAAACAGAATCCACAATAACAAAAAACAAGAACTTTCTTTCCACACTGAGGATAATAAGGAAATGATGCGATTTTGTTCCAGCATTGTTTTATGCCTCTGTCAGCATAGTGCGATTTCCTGTAATGTGATTCCGGTATCTCCTATCATATGTTAGGGGAAAAAAATGTCTCTGCTTGGAAATAATCCTATTACGAAGAGGTTCTGGCTGTTGGAGTTTACTATTCCTCTTTTTTGGGGTTTCCTTTCAGTGTCTTAAATGACCCCTGCAATGCTGTAAGCAGATTTTGGGGCGATACCTCAGCAGGGGTGGTGGATGAGCGAAGCTTTTTCATGCTTCACTGCTTCTGTTTCTCTGTTCTGCATCTCGCAGGCTGCTGAGCCACATCTGCCAGAGTTAATTAACTTTTCATTAAAGCAGTGCCGTGTTCTGTGTGGCCGTTTTACTTCATGCCCTGAATTACACTCCTCTGACAGCTGCTGAATGTGAGCCAGACTGCAGCGAGTGTGTATTTGAGCATTAATCTCACACGCTGCAGAGCTGCTGCAGAAGGCCTGACAGCTCGTAAGAGCTTTCCCCCTAAAGACCGCATTTCCCATGATGCCCCGGGCCCCTCAGAGCCTCCCTGATTGGCAGTTGCGTGGAAGTAAAGCTCATTAGCTGGACCTCCACTCTGCCTGCACTGCCATGATGTACTGAGCTGACCTCAGAAAATAACGATAGAGCCAACCTTTCTGTGTCCATCTCTCTCTCTCTCTCTCTCTCTCTCTCTCTCTCTCTCTCTCTCTCCCTCTCTCCCCCCCTCCCCCCCCCCCCCCCCCCCCCCCCCCCCCCCCCCCCCCCCCCCCCCCCCCCCCCCCCCCCCCCC
>JBBPDE010239720.1:0-12099 GCA_037974605.1 Nannopetersius ansorgii | reverse complement strand
TTTGAATCTGCCGTCGCGTCTCCCGCTGCCTTATGGGATAGTGCAGCGTCCATCGGATGCATACTACAGAATTCGGCTGGAAGTAGTAGGTCATCCGGGAACTTCTCGCATACTGTTTTTCCCATACTACAAATTCGGACATACTACTCGCCTCGCATACTGCTTTTTGCATACTATATACTATATAGTATGCAAGTATGCGATTTCGGACGCAGGGATTGTCATTATTGCGGCTGCATTGGCCCGTGTATGGTGGTGGCATCATATACTGTTCTAGGATCAGTGATCCGTAGCATTTGTATTTCTGATTTGTGCTCAAGCGTCAGAAATGCGGTAAATGCGGTAAATTGGGTAAATGTAACGTTAGCTTGTGTGGACGCTACCGCACTACTTGATCAATAAAAGGGCTTCGCTACTGAAAAGCTACTTGATTCGGAAAACAGCGACGCTACCAACACACTACTGAGAAATGTAGTTAAACTAGTAGCGTCAATACTTGTAGCGACGCTACTGCCCATCACTGGATATTTAGTACGTGCTCTGCTGTAAAACTGAAGCCCATCCAGAGGTGAACAGTGTCATCACTCGTCACAGAAAAGTAACATTGTAACAAAGGGAAAAACATTCTTAAGTTTCAGTGTAAGATATTTTGAAGAGATTTTATTCCAGGCTATTTTGGACAGTGCTAGCTTTGAAAACAGTTTAAAATGATTTACCTTGCCTATAAAACATTGCAAAAACGAATAAACCCACGCACACAGTAAACATTTAATAAACATGTATTCATGTCTTGGTTTCTGACTCCTCTGTGTCATACAGCCTTTGTATGGATTAGTTCAATTCTATCTGCAACAACTGATTTATTGTAATGGAGTGCTGATTAACTGGGGCAGGCTCTTCTGTCAGGACAGTTTGGAACACTTGTGTCTAGCCTGCATACTGTTGTTCAAGGTTCAAGTTTACTTTACTCTCATCAGCAACTGTGTCCATGTATGTAGTGTGATGAGACATTTCTCTATGGACCACATTTAGCAACATTCAGCAGAGTGCAAGTAATGGTAGAACCAAACAATATAATGAATAGACACCACAACAATGGTGTCTATTAACTGTATTGTCTCTATTAATTAATTGTGACAGATGGCAGTTAGCAGCATTGACCAAGGAAGCGCAAGGAATGATAGAAACAACCCAATAAACAGATAATATAGCAGTTTGAATGGGATGTAAATCCAAGACAATACAAAAAATAGACAGTGGGGCGACTGGTGCCCTGGTGGTCAGAGAGTTGTCCCAGCAATCAGTACACCGTAGGTTTGAATCACAGGACTCCCAGCGGCACCACTGAGGGACTCTTAAGAAAGGTACTGCTTCACTTGGTGAATGGGTTAAATGCAAAGAAAGAATGTTTACAAAGTGTGCTGTGCTGTGTTCTGTTCACGCCTGACTATAAGGGCCACTTTACTTTGCTTTACTTTAATGTAACGGTGTCAGGGCTGAGGACTGTGAAGGTTGCATGACAGCAAAGTAGGATGTAAACCTTCCATAATTAATAATATTGAACCATATGTTTAGTACTGCACAGGAGTAAAGAGTTGTATGAACAACATTTGTATAATATTCCACAGGAGACAGTTAGCAGCATAGACTGCACTGAGTAAGTGTGAACTCTAGCTTATCAAAGTGTGTGTGGTTGCTGTAGAAGGTAGGGTGAAGGTGTTACTTGAAAGAGTGTGATATGAAAGGTATTTAAGGTATAACGTGGGATAGTTCACTAGAATGTCCTTGTTTAACCAGGGATTGAGATTTATGTGCATTCAGAGGTCTGATGACTGTGGTCTGAAACTGTTGCACGCTTTAACACAACCAGAACGGAAGCTTCAATACTGTTTGCCAGGCAGTAGAAGAGAGAAGAGAACAGGAGGGAAGAGTTTCCGGCCAGCTTTGCTTCCTGGCCCTCATGGCGTTAGAAGCCTAGTGCTTAGTCTGTTTGGAGTGATCCATTTAATGACTAAATGACATGGACTTAATGTGACAGAATATACATGTGCACAAGATTAGTATAAAATTGATTTTATTAAAAAAACCCTTTGACACTTTGGCCTGGGGCGTGAATGTCTACCCCTGTCCTTCTAGAATACACTAACCTACTAATATTTCAGAGTCTGACTCTTAGCTGAAACAGTGTTTCACTTTGAAGACTTCACTTCAAAATTATGTAATCTAAATAAATGAACCAGGTTACCTGTGACGGTTCGGTCAGTGGCCGGTAGGGGCCACTGCTTTTCAGTTATTTTTGGGACTTTTATTTTGATATTCTGTTGTTTCTTGTTTCCTGTTTACACCTGTTTTGCATTTGTTCTGTGATTACTGTCTGTATTTAAGTTCTGTTTGTTTAGTTCACGTTATCCGTCCAGCGCCTCATTTACGCCTTACTATTCCTGAGTTCATGTTGTCCTGTTCATGGTTCCTGTTCATGTTTATAGAGGCCCTTGTGCCAG
Source organism: Nannopetersius ansorgii (assembly GCA_037974605.1). NCBI lineage: Eukaryota > Metazoa > Chordata > Actinopteri > Characiformes > Alestidae > Nannopetersius > Nannopetersius ansorgii. Next base: position 9,598 of record JBBPDE010239720.1, on the reverse strand, counting down.
GTTTATGTTTTGTTTATTTTAGCATTGAATAAAGCAAACCACAGCATGGATGCCTGCCTTCCTGCCTGGTCTTTGCCCCGAGGTAAATCACGGGAGCTGGTTAGACCCGGCCCCTGTGACATTACCCAATATTCAGCAACAATTAGTCACCAAGGGGAATCAACCTGCACATACCTGGTTGCATGCAATCTATCGCTTGTAAAAAAGGCAATTTTGAGATGCTAACATCCAAACTTGTTTTTGTTTTTGTTTTCTGGACATTTCCAAGACCTTCAGGACCACCAAGTGCTTTAACATGTAGGTTGTAGAGAAGGTTAATGACCGAAACGTTTGTATCACGATATGTGAGGATTCTGCAAACTTATGTTCCAGTCGTGATTGAAGTCCACCAGAGCATTTATGCTGATCTTGAAGTCAGTTTCTCCCTCCACACAGGTTAGGAGTCTGGGTGTCATCCTCGACAGTACTCTTTCTTTCCAATCCCATATTAATATCATTACCCAGTCTGCATTCTTCCATCTATGCAATATAAATCATCTCCGCCCCTCCCTCACTGCCCAGACTGCTGCTATTCTTGTCCATAGTCTTGTCACTTCTGTGACTCCCTCCTCTTTGGTCTTCCTAAAAAATCTCTCTATAAGCTTCACTTGGTCCAGAATTCAGCCGCCGGCATCATTATCAGATCCCACCAAGTCACCCCCACCTTACAGCGGCTCCACTGGCTCCTGATTAAGTTCCGCATTGAATTCAACATCCTTCTGTTAACCTTCAAGGCCATTCACAACCTCCCCCTCCATATCTGTCCGATCTCCTTTATGCGGCCACTCCCTCTCATACCCTCAGATCATCTTCTTCCATTCACCCGACTGTTCCCTCCGCCAGTCTTACCACCGCTTTTTGTTCTTTATTGTTGTTTATCTACTTGCACTTTTTGTACTTGTGACCTTGGGTGCTAGAAAGGCTCCTATAAATAAAATGTATTATTATTAGAGGAGGGCATGGATAAATTTTTTTAACGCTGTTAACGCCGTTTGTAATCTTGGCGTTAACGGCGTTAACGCACGTGAGATTCTCTCCAATTATGGCAATTTTTTTTATCGCGCGATAATGCCGTTAACGGCCCAGCACTAATTATTATTAGTAGTTAGATTAATGTGGTGTTTTTCTTCCTTTGCTGCACTGAAAATACAAGAACAAGGACAAACAGGCCCCAAATTTTCACTTACACTTCCAAAACTACAAAAAATATCTGGGCTGATTATCTGTAGACTATAAATGTTGTAGACTTGAAACGTTATTACTTCTGTGAAGATTAGTAATGTTGTGTATACTTGCAACTCAGCTCTGGATTTTTGCTGGAGAGGTTAGGATTGTGTGGTTCGTTATGTGTGTAAATTTTGGCTTGACTATTACTGGAGCTTAAATTACTCACAGATCTCTGAAGTCGTAAGTGCATGCATAATTGAGTCTGTTTTAAATAATGTTCAGTAAACACCGAATAGAACTTAATCGATTTGGAAAGTATGTTTTATGGCAGGAACATCCCTGAGGGGAAGTGTTGCATCATAATTGCGAACATTCTAATCACATTCAATTTTTTTTAAATCTGTTGCCATCTGGTCGACGCTACAGAACACTTAGCACCAAAATGTCCAGACACAGAAACAGTTTCTTCCCCCAGGCAGTCCATGTCATGAACACCTAACAATGTCACTGTTATGAACACTTTTTAATGCTATTTTGCACACTATTTTGCTATTTTGCACACTATTTTGCTATTTTGCACACTATTTTGCACACTATTTTGCTATTTTGCACACTATTTTGTATTTCTGTATATAACTGTTTATTACCTGTGTCTTGTCTCGTCACTGTCATCTTGTTGCACTGTAGAGTTCTGTCACTAAAACAAATTGCTCGTATGTGTGAACATACCTGGCAATAAAAGCTGATTCTGATTCTGATTCTGAAATGGATATTTAATCTGAGTTTTAGCTCTCAAAAGAAACCAAGATGGCGGTGCGCTAGGACACAGCGGCCACTCCGGGTCCGACACTTTGGTGCTATTGTGTGTTACTTCTCAAGATTTCACACTGAAACTCTCAAACATGTATCTGAACAACTGGTACACGTTTATGACCACCAGACCCTGCTCCAGATAAGAGATAAGCGGGTAGCTTTCCGCAGTGACGAGCTGCTTCTGCTATTCCAAGTTCTCAACCTACTGTGCGAACCTCAGACCGCGGCGCTGCCTGAATATATCTCCTCACAAAGATCGGGTTTAACATTTGTATTTTGGGTCAACATCATCGAAGTTGTTTAGAGTGAAGTGTGTGGTGTTGTGTGATTGCTGTTTGGTATAATGTCTTTGTCAAAATAATGTAAAATAGCTAAAGCTTAAACACGTCTCCAATTAGCGCTCTGCTGCTGGCAGCAAGACTGAATCAAGTTGGTCAATGAGTTCTTTGGCTCTAGTGATGTGTCTTCAGACTGATTTAATGTATTTGTTCTAAGTATCTAAATGCCTGTAGTAAAGTGTTGTTGTTGAATACTGGGTGCATCTCTTTGGATGCTATGGATCGTTAAAGATATCAACAGAAAACTGACAAAAACTTTAAATGCAATTTTCTCGGTTTTTCAGTTGGAAAATGGTGCTGTGCTACCATCAGTCAAACGACAGTAACTTGACAACCGTTTATGATACAAAGACCAAGATATGATTTTAAAGCTTATTTTCTCTTCTTTTTAATGATCCCAAAACTCGTGTTACTCATTTTGCCAGATCAGGTCACGTATATATACTTATATATAACTATGTATAATTTTACATATAATACATTTTATATATATGTTCCGTATTTGATGCAGTTGACTCACCATTATTAGATCCTGCCACCACAATGCATTGATGCCTTTTTTATACCTATTCTTCCAGACACGACACCCGTGCATCTAAGCGTTCGCTCCCCTTCCCCCTCAGGCCTTCATTAGATAAAAGGAACGGGCCTCTTTTCCTTTCGCTGCAGTGCAATTATTCAACGTAGTCAAGCATGCATTTGTGTGACAAAGCAAATTGCTTTTCCGGTTTGTTGTTCCAGATACAGATATGAGTTTGAGAATCTGAGCGCAGGGAGCGAGAGAGAGAGAGAGAAAGAGAGAGAGAGAGAAAAGGAGGGAGCTTCGCTTGACTGCCCGCCGCGTGCTGAGAGCTATCAGACCTTATTTACCTTGCATATGGCACCAGATGCGAGCGTCTGACTGCAGATCAGACCAGCGCGTGGAGCTGAGAGGAAAGGTGAGCCCGGTTTTGATTAGAGTATGTCAGGAGGTCTGGGGTTCATCCCAGCATCCCAGAGTAATTTCCAAGTAATTTCTGCTAGCCTGCGTCTCAGTGACAGCTTCAGTGACATGTTAGCACCAAGGCTTGTGAGACCAAGCCTTCAAGTTCCCATAGTGGGTCAACATCACTTTCTTTACACACAAGAGGACTTTACCTTTCTCTTTTCATCCAGTTAAATTTCTCTCTCTCTCCAGTTTCGGTATGGGTGTGTGTGCACGCACTCTCTGACCAACAAAATGTCCCCACTTTTAAAGATATTCCAGTATTCCTACCATTTCAGTGCAATGTCCTCACAGTTATGGTAATAATATGGTTTTCTAAGTCTTCTTTAAGAAAGAAATAAGGCATTTATATGTGTTTATGTGTGTGTGTGTGTGTGTGTGTGTGTGTGTGTGTGTGTGTGTGTGTGTGTGTGTGTGTGTGTGTTTGTTGCCCCTCAGTATAAGAGCTGTTTTCTGATTTTAGGGGGATTTTCCTGGACACCATTCTGCCTCGTTATGAAGTGAACGGAGCACGGCCTCCGATTGGTCAGCGGACGAGGCTGAGTAAAGGAGACATTGCTCAGGCAAAGATACTGTACAAGTGTCCCCGTAAGTGTCTCTTCTGCTCCCACTGCTCCACACACTCAAGAGCCAGATGGCATAATACCATGCAAATTTCTTGAGCCCTCCAACTAATTTCTTCATATTTTGCTTTGAATCTCCTTCTTGGTGCAAAGCTACAATTTTCTTTCTGCCAGACTGTCTCGTCTTTGACATGCTGAGTAGATTAAATGAAAGAAAAGAAATGGTTTTACTGTGACAGGCTGTAAAGTGCCTGAAGATACAAGGTGCCTAGATAAAAGTGTTCCAACCACTTCGCATTCAGCACCACCATATGAAATAAAAAAATAGTAAATGTATTAAGAAATTTTGTAGTAATATTAAATACATAAATATAGATATTGTTGTATCGATTTAATATTGAGCCCCAAAATATTGTGAAATACTTTGTTGATTTTTTTTTCTAATAAGACCCAGCAGTAATTCAGTTATGAGACATTTTGAAGTGCTGCATCAGGGCTTCAGGTGAATAAACCACATGTTGTTTATTGCGTTTGGTAAAGTGATGTTTAAAACTGGCCTGAAGTGCAGCAGATGTCCTTCCTGTGTGAGAGGAGATCTCAGGGTTGCTGCTCAGGTTCAGAGGTGTGTGTGATTTTGTCGTTGTTGTTGTTGTTGTGTTGTGTGTTCAGAGTGTGGTGAGAGTCTGCAGGAAAGTTCTGGAAACTTCTCTTCTCCTGGATTTCCCAACGGCTACGGAGCCTATTCACACTGCATCTGGAGCATCTCCGTCACCCCGGGGGAGAAGGTAAACACACACACACACACACACACAACCACAGCCACAGCCACACACTGTGGAGAGCAACCTTAACTTTATCCACCAGTGTGTGGTGTTTAGATCAAGGGTGCCAAATGTAAATTCATATTAAACATTTACTGATGCAGAAAGGCGAAGGGCGAATGCTGGCAGCTGGTGGCCTAGTGGTTAAGGCATTCACCCTGTGATCAGGAAACCAAGACTGCTAGGCATCTCTGACAACCACTGCTTCACTTGGTGAATGGGTTAAATGCAGAGGAAGAATTTCGTGCTGTTCACACTGTGTGCTGTGGTGTGTTCACGTATGACCAGATTGTCACTTTCACACAAACATTTCTTCTTGTATTCACGATGTGGATCAAGTCTAATATCACTGTTAATAGAAACTTTACTGTATTAACGATATTAACGGATTTATGCTAATCTTTATGCTAATAAAAACTGTAAAAGTGATATTAATGGATTTTTTCTAATCTTAGTGTTAATAAAAACTGTAATATTGATATCGATTGATTTATTCTAATTTTAGTGCTAATGAAACACTCTACTGTATGAATGATATTAATTTATTTATTAACGTTTTTTTATGGTATACATTGCTGTAATAGTAGTATTAATAAAAACACCTGCTGCTCAAACACAGAACATCACTCTCCACAGTATTAATATTAACGGATATATCTTTTTATTAAAACAGGATGTTTGGGTTAATTAAACACTATTTTCTGAATGAATGATAGAATGGATTTATTCTAATATTAGTGTTAATAAAACACTCTTCACTGTATTATTGCCCAAACAACAGCTTTTAAACAAAATTTCTCGGTTGAAGAAGACTGTATTAGAGTCCAGATTAGATGTAAATCTGACTGTGCGTTTGTTTGTCCTGTGTTAGATTGTCCTGAACTTCACCTCTATGGACCTGTACCGGAGCCATCTGTGCTGGTATGACCATGTGGAGGTCCGAGACGGGTTCTGGAGGAAAGCTCCTTTAAAAGGTTTCTGTATTCACCCCCACAGTCTCTTCTCTCACTGTGAAAGCTCCACCCAGGAGAAAAGACTTTCGGAATAAGACTCTTCAGAATAAGACATAAACAGAACTGAACTGAAATCAATGAGATTCTGACCATTTTCTCCCACTTTTTAAAGCTCACGAGAAAGAGTCTAAATTCAGCTCCTTCAGTCTCAGCTTGATCCTAATTTAATATCGTAAAGTACTCATTCTTTCCTCTAAATATTTATTTATCTTAGATAATCAGGTCTTCTGTAAAAAACAAGATTTCAAAGAAAAAAAAAATTCCCCATAAATGAGTCTGAACAACATCTGAAATTCGTCTCTGTGATCAATACTCGGCTACCAAAGTCAGACAGTTTTGAGACTCATAAGGTTTTTAACAAGCAGAAAGCTGAGAAGCCGAAGACCAGCTGAAGAACTTCTGTGTTAAGTTATTTCTCCTACAGAGGGTTTAGGAGAAACAAGTCAGACTTCAATGATCTCCAAATAAGAAGATTATTTAATTCCTCTTCACAATGTAAAATCACAAAAGGAGCTAATTGCACCACAAATTGTGGCGTATATGTAATGATTTCTCTCATTTTAAGTGCATTTAAATTACATGTTTCTCCGATCATCGCTGTGAGGTCATTCTGTTCGTATTTTGTCTGCAGGCCGTTTCTGTGGCGACCAGCTCCCAGTGCCCATTGTCTCCACGGACAGCCGGCTGTGGGTGGAGTTCCGCAGCAGCAGCAACTGGGTGGGGAAAGGGTTCTCCGCTGTGTATGAAGGTATGGACACAGTCCCTGTTCACATTCGGATCTTCCTGCCTCAAGGGTTCACATCTGTTGGTACTTTTCTACAGGCACATGGAACTGTGCGAACAAATGTTTTTCCATTACTAAAAGAGTGACCCATGCCCAACCTGTACCTAACCTTTACCCATGCCGTACCTGAGCCTTACCCTAGCTGTAACCTAGCTGTACCCTGACAAACCAAATCATACCTGAGCCATACCCGTACCATACCCATGCCATACCTGAGCCATACCCTAGCTGTACAATAGCTGTACCCGGCCTGTACGCAAGCCAAACCCAAACTGATCAAGAACAGCACCAACACGTACCCGAGCCATACTGGCCTGTACCTGAGCTGTACCAAAGACCTACTGACCCATACCCGAGCCAAATCCAACCCATACCCAAGCTGTACCAACCCGAACCCAAGTCAAACCCTAGCAGTGCCATAACTGTTCAGAAAATAAAACTCCTTGTATGTGGTTTTGGTACAAAGAGCGACCGTAAACGGTGGGTAAGTTTGTTTTTAGGGGGCTTGTTTGTCGATGGGGTTAGGGTGGGTGTGGTTTGTCATAAAGATTCAATAATTTACAAGCTTCAGGTCTGTTTTAAGTTCTAAGTGCTAAAATCTTTCAATAGGGTGTCATGTAAGCAGAAGTGAGTCAGTTCAAAGTGCAGGACAGATCATCTGATTTAGGACAGATCATCTGAGGAGATGCTCTCAGAACAGACGATTCTTCAGGAGGTTTTTGAAGATAGAAAGGGATTCTGCTGCACTGATCGTCTTTGGCAGCACATTCCACCAGCGGGGAACCACAAATGAGACCAGTCTGGACTGGGTTCTCCTTGATGGTAGAGCCAGACGATGTTCCTTGAAAGACAACAAAGACCCTACAAGTCAAAAGTGTTTGCACACAAGTTTTAACCACTTGTCTATTTATTTCCTAAAATGCTACTTTTATTAAAATAACATTTTCTAGCTAATAAATGGTGAACATACATATTATTTATTTGTTAGCTAAGAATATGGACTGTTAAGTGAGTCACATGGGTATGCCAAAACTTTTGACTGTGTAGAAACTTAAACCTGAATGATATCTGGGTGCAGACCCAGACCGACTGTAGGCCAGTGTCTGTGACCTTTTAATTGGAGCTGCCATGGGACATTAACCGTGTCATCTGTGATGTTATCATTTAATTGGATTGCCATTGAGAACAATGTGAAAAAGTGTGTTACTCTCGGTGCAGTCTGACGCTGCTGATCTGTCCTCAGCGATTTGTGGAGGAGACGTGCGGAAGGACAGCGGTCAGATTCAGTCGCCAAACTACCCTGACGACTACCGTCCCAACAAAGTGTGTGTGTGGAAGATGGCGGTGGCTCAGGGCTTTAATGTGGGGCTTCGCTTCCAGTCGTTTGAGGTAAAGGACACATTGCTTTGACCTCTGAGGCCATACTGGGTGACCTGTGACATAATAAAAAAAAAACACCAACATTTGGGCAAAGAAGAACTGGAACTTCTCATCAAAATTGACAATTCTTCATTTGTGACATACATGGATATAACAAGTATAACATGTCGTGTATGCGGCCCCTGAGTCGACCTGTAAGACAGTACAGTAAAGTTGAATAATGTATATTAAATTAAAGATAATAAACCAATAAACAAACGTTACAAACAGGAAATATACAGTGTGCAAAAAAGTAATAGAATATAATACCAACACATTCACTGCCTTTTGCACAGTCTTTTTCCCCTTAGTATTAAACAAGCTGTGTCTATTACTCTGCCTTCATGGAGCACTGTGCAAAAATATTGAGCCCCAATCATTTTCTTACATTTTGCTTTGAATCATATTGACACTGAAAATGCCCGTCAGACGGTCTAAGCTTTGTCAGTTTGAGTAGATTAAATGAAAGAAATGCGGCTAAATAAAGCTGTTACAACCACTCAGCATTCAGTACCACCAGTATACTGATCACCAGCCTGATCCTCTTGAATCATGTTTCAGCTCTGTGCCGCCTTTTGAATAAGCTGCAATACAGGGGAGCCAATCAGAAAAGGGGTCATTTACATTTTTCAGGCTTAAAGGTACAGAAACAGTATTTAATTCTAAGGGGTTAAAGAAAGATTGGAAAATGATTGTGTAAGAATAAACTACGATGAAGTGTAAAATACATTTTGGTAAAAAGTTTGTAAAAAAAAAATGAATATAAGAAAAAAACAGAGTATGGGCTTTTTCAAAATACACCTCCATTATTCTTTAATGGTTACACACTGGACAAAATAATTTTAATTAAATTTAATTTTGTTGTATTTCATGAAGACCTCGATTTATCAGAGCACCCAGTAACTTGCCTAGAGCTGTGATTGGTCACACTGTTAGAAACACAGTGATTGGTAAGAGGCGATATCAGTATTGTAGTAATGGGTATTGTGATAGAAGTTAATAGACAATATATTTTAGGGCCCCACTTTGCAAATAAATAAAAATCTGAGCATCACATTAAGCTGCTTCTTAATTAAAGTAAAACTGCAGAATGTGTTTAGAGAAATATCTGGACCAAACACATAAAAGTGAAATTTTGCCCCCTCAGATTGAGCGGCATGACAGCTGTGCGTATGACTATCTGGAGGTGCGGGACGGAGATTCGGAAAGCAGTCCCCTGATCGGCCGCTTCTGCGGTTACGAAAAACCCAGCGACATCAAAAGCAGCTCCAACCGGCTCTGGATGAAGTTTGTCTCCGACGGCTCTGTGAACAAGGGGGGGTTTTCAGCCAGTTTTTTCAAAGGTAAGAGGAGTTAAACCCACAGTCTGGTCAGAGGGTCTACAGTCTTAAGCCATAAACAGTCTGCAGTCACTTACATAAACAGTCTGTTTTTAAGTAAAGGGTCAAGCTGATTCTCACTCTCTCTTTCTCTGTCTCTCATTCTCCTTTGCTCTGTCCTCTTTCTTTCTCTGTCTCTCAATCTCTTTCTCTCACTCTCCCTCACTTTCTTTCCCTCTCTCTCTCTTTCTCTCTCTCTCGCTCTCTTTCTCTCTCTCTCTCTCTCTCTCTCTTTCTCTCTCTCTCTCTCTCTCTCTCTTTCTCTCTCTCTATCCTT
>JBBPDE010239711.1:0-12100 GCA_037974605.1 Nannopetersius ansorgii | reverse complement strand
GTGTGTGTGTGTGTGTGTGTGTGTGTGTGTGTGTGTGTGTGTGTGCGTGTGTGTGTGTGTGTGTGTGTGTGTGAGTGCATGTGTGTGAGAGAAGAGTATTCTTCAAACAGGGCATCTCTATGAATTAACGTTTTGGAACTGAACTGAGTACAGACTTAATCGATTCTTAAAAAGAAAGCAAGCACATTTGGACCAACACCTGACACAGAGAAATCATGTTTAGATAATGATAGCTTCCAGCCTCCTATAACCAGTGTGTCTGTCATGTTTCTGCACGTCTTTCCTTTCTTTTTTTGTTCTGTGTGCATTTGTATGCAACTTCAAGACCCCATGTCATGGAAAGCTGACCCTTCTTCCTGCCGTTTAGTCTCATGAAGTATGTAAACACTACAACAGTTCACACCCAGTTCATGCAAGCCCATACAGAAACTAAGCCACAAATATCAACACATGTACATACACGTTTACGTTTACGTTTACGGCATTTAACATACGCTCTTATCCAGAGTGCTTAAAGTAGTCCACAACTGTTCAAAAAGCCTGTAAAGCTATACTTAAATCAACAACAGCTATTTAACCAAGTTACTGCTGGAGTTACACACCATAACAAACCCTGTCAAAGAGAAAAAGCAAGTCAGAGATTAATACACACGTAAGGAAAAACAGTTAAGAGGGTAAGTGGCTGAGGGATTTGTTAAATATATAGGAAAAGAGATGCACAGGGGAACTGGTTAGTCACCAAGATACTTCTTAAAGACGTGGGTCTTCAGATGACGTTTGAAGACAGCGAAGGACTTCTCAGATCTGATTTCAAGAGAAAGTCCGTTCCACACTAAACAGTCACATTTTAACTTGCCAGAAGAAGTGATTATCTCTTTAAAATGGCACCTGTCAAGCAGTGAAATATCTTTTTTGAAGATTATGTGCTGAAAGCAGGAGTATAAAGTGTAAAGATCTGAGCAGTGTAAAGTGTAAAGAACTTTGGCATGAGCCAAATTGTGATGACTAGACGCTGGATCAGGGCAGGTCTCGCAAGGTGTTTCCAGCATGCAGTGATTAGTACCTACCAAAAGTGGTCCAAGGAAGGACACCCAGTGAACCAGCAACACTCTTGTGGGTTGCCAAAGCTTGTGGTTAATACAAAGGCTTGCCCATTTGGTTCAATCCCATAAAAGATCTATTGTAACAACCGCTGAAAAATTCTGGCTATGACAGAAAATGCCATGCTGGCTCCTGTCCTGCCATTCATGTTAATAGATGTTACTTAGCTATGTACCACCCGTACAAGTAACATCCACATGGACCTTGCTGCAGACTAAGTACAGCCTTTCTTAGGAACAGCATTCTCTAATGGCAGTGTCTCCTTCAGCAGGACAAGGTGCCTAGCCATACTGTCCTGCTGCCAAAATTGTTTGGGATCTTAATCAACAGATCTTAACCTGATTGGGCATTTGTGAGATGTGCTGGACAAATTAATCCTATCCATGAAGGCCCAAACTTACAAGATTACAGGATCTGACGCTTTTTTGTTTTTGTTTTTGCCAGATATTAGAGCACAGCTTAAAAGGTTTTGTGGAGTGCATGCTTCTATAGGTCAGAGCACGATGCAGGATTTTAAAATTGTATTTCATTTAAAATATTTAAAAAGAGTTGACCTATAAATGCCATCATCTTTTCTACTGCATCAATTTTTCTAATAACTGTTTAGTCTATCTACTGATATTATTACATATTATAATTAGGATTACTATTAACACATTTCAAACCGTGAGAATCAAAGACACAGGCAGTAGAACAGGCATAGATCAGGAAGGTATATAAGCCCCATAAAGGCCTTCTGTTCTGTGCTGAAAAGACCTGAGGGGCTAAGTAATGTGGCTTCAACCAATCAGCACGAATCATGCAGACTGCATGTCCAGGTGTTTAAGGATAAATGCTATTGATGGTACACTAGGCTTATAGACCAACATAGCAGGACAAGGCATGTTTCACATAACATTGCTCTCACTCACTCATTTATGCAGTCAAGCCTTATTTGAACTTTAAATACAAACACCATGGCCATTACACAATTACGAATAAAAATCACATGCAAACTGACTGACAAATGTTAATCAATTATAGTTGGAAACAATACCACTGGGTAATATTTTTTTATGAAAGGTCTGTTTCATTGCCATTTTTGATGTTTCTTAGTGAAGTTTTGTACACTGATTCAGAAAATGACCAGTTTTTTCCTACCTTCACTAAATTCTATGTATATTTTTCATTATAAGGTTGTTGTAATACTACTATTGTTTTCATATTAGTCTCACTGATGCATGTCTCATGCTCAATGCAAGGGACTTGATCCTGTTACCTACATGTAAAACAAACAACATATTAATATGTAAAAGTTATAAGTACAACAACAAACGATGTCAGCCGAGCCACCAAGTTTAGTTTTTTATAAAAATGAACTTAACCCTTGAAGCTACATAAAAATAAACGTTACAACAGAAATCAGTGCCGAGATTGTATAAGAAACACTACAAAATGTAATGAAACAAATTTTTGTTGCCTGGTGTATTTTTACTTCAAACTGTCATTGACAAAGTAATAGTTGTTGATATTGATGATCCCCCCACAATTCTCTTGATTTTCCTTCATACTTGTGAACATACCAATATTCAAAATACCAATGTTCTGGTGATATGAAACAATTAAAAATGGATTTTGCAGTGAGAAGCAGACTTGCTCTAGGCTAGACTAATTTCTGCGTGCATATTAGCTATCCAAGCAAAATTTGTGAAGTTTTATGATTCATCTTTATAAAGGTCAGACTGTAGAGAATATACTTTTTGAATAATTGCTTCATTTGGTTTAGGCATGGGGCATTGCACTTCCTCTTTTTATTGCTAGTTCAGTAGCCTTTAGATAACTGGCAAATTCTTAGCAGTGACTGTAAAACAGATGGATTAATTTACAGCAACAACGCCTAGTTTATAAATGGAAAATCAAATGTATAGCCAGTTTAGCCATGTTAAACTTGGAAACAGTAGTGCATTTATCATGTTATGGAGGTCTGTAACCACTATCCAAGACAGCTGTGCATCTTTAACATTGTGTGTCTTTGTGAAGTCAATGGCTATTCTGCAGTGTCTACCAGAGTGCTTTTGATGTTGAGGTATACCTCATATCATTCCTCCCCTCTGGACCTGAAATGGTGCAGACCCCAAAATGTAAAGAAATTTAAATATGAGGCCTTGCATAATGAAAGATCAGTAAACTGGAATAAACATTCTTTTAGTCTCTATGTACCTTTATATCCAAAAGTAAGACAAAAGCAAATAGAGCAATAAAATCGTCCCTAAAGGCAGCATCAGAATCAGAATCAGAAAACTTTATTTATCCCAGAGGAAATTGTTCAAGCATGTACAAAGTAAATAAAATAGGCCCTAAAACAGAACCCTGTATTAGGTATTTTTGAACTCTGGTGGATCCTGAGGATTTCCTGTTAATGCCTACATACTGATAGTGGTCGGTCAGGTATGATCTAAACCAGAATAAGGTGGTTCCAGTAACTCCAAAAAGGTTTTCTTGTCTTGTCTGTCTAGTAAAATAGAGTGGTCAATCGTGTCAAATGCCTCACATTTCTTAGAAAAATTAGACATTTTTTTTAAGTATTTTGTTAGACAACTGTTAATACTGAAAGGTCCAATGATTACTGGTAGGTTGTCTTCAAACAAGCTTGTAAGCGTCTTATAGCTGTAATGTGGGGACCAACTTCATATTGAATGCAATGTAATGTAATGCCCAGCTCAAAGCATGAGAATGGCCTCAGACACCACCAAACGTTATGGGCAGGTTGCATTTACCAGAATGCAGTAAATTCAGATTCATCCATCTCACAGATGGTGAGACATAACTAACGCATCCAGAGAATGCCTTTCCACAGCTCCAGAGTCTAACTACAATGTGCTTATCTTATCAACAGGCTGACATCACCAACCCCACTAATTAGAAAGGGGTCTCCACACACTTTGGGTTGTGTAGTGCAGGTATGTTCACAGGATTCAGCTTCGGCATACACTCTTCAAAATGAAAGCATTCTAGATGGTTCTTGGCTGGGCTTATAGATGTAGTACACTGCAGCTGTGCTTCTGGCAAACTTATTAAGAGTTTTTGAGAAATGGAAACCACTAAAGCCATCGCTTTAATAGTATTTAGTTTATATTTTGTCACTGTAGTGTTTAGGGCAATGCTTAGTATTACAAATTACCATGCACTTAAGACAACCTCAGACTAATATAAGTGGAGACAAAGCTCAAATTGATTTGAGAAACTCTAGTGATGTACTGTCTTTGGTGTCCAAATGTTGCTTCTTCCAGCTAACAGGCTAAAGTACCTAACAAACACTGAGTTAAGTTGGAACTAAAACAAGGACTGTCTGGGAGACTCATTCAAAGACCACCTCTTTAATGTCAGCAGAACAAAATAAGGCCATGAGACGCAAGGCGTTTCAAAAAAGATAAATTCTTCTACTTTATTACAGAACAAGATTCCAGAAAAATACCGTTCTCCTAAACAAAAGAAAGGGGATGAGGGGCAGAGGAGGAGTATACACAGCCCTAATGTCATTACTGGGGCTTTCTGACTTAAAAGCGCATTCATTCATTCAGTTACGTGTGCATACAATCCGTTTACCTGGTATACATTTCATGTTCTGACCACATGTTCATACATACATTCCTTCAGAACAATCATATTTATCGAAACCTTTCGGATGATAATTCACCATGCTCTCTTAAGATGGTCCATTTGTTAAATCTGTCTGTGATCAACGTTTTTGTACAATATATACAAGAAGACGACAAGTTGGGTTGTTTGGCCATGTACCGCTTAATAAAGTAATCTGATCATTCAGTCTGGTTCTAGAGAGACCAAAAAAAAAAAAAAAACCTTTGGCAGCAGCCTATCAGGTTACAGAACATTGCTGTAGCCTATTGTGTTGCAGGGAAAACACAAATGTACAAAGTTCTCCAAGCAGGCTACATCTGCTTGGGGGGGGAGGTTCTTGTTAGGCAAATTAAAGTCTTGAAAATTAAAAACACACCAAATCCTCCACAGTAAAGGATTCCATAAGCAATTACTCTGCATACATAAAGAGAAAATTAAGAACAAAACATACCATTTCAAAATGCTGGGTCAACCGTCAAGTCTACAGGCCAAAAAAAAAATTATAATAATAATGTCTTACTTCATGCAAACAAATCATGAATGATGTATCTATATTCAATAATTTACAGATTGTTCGTCAATGCTTTCTTCCAATCAGCAGCAAACTGGACACTGTGAAACCTTTTTTTGTATTTTTCTATCCTCTATATGCTGTGGTCAGATCACAGCAAAATATTTTCTGCAAAAATAAAATCCAATGATTCAGTTAAAATAAGACCTAAAAAAGAAATAAAAAGATACAAATTTTACTGGCTTCCGAGGTTCAACAGCAATGTACTGTAAATCATAGACTGGTATTGCCACCTGTAAAACAGACACATTGGTTCTGTTCGCAACGTTGCGTCATTAATAAATAAATTGATGTACTGTTGTAGCGTGCTTAAAAGCAAGCTTGATTACAGTCAAACTCATGTTAACACTTTGCAAAACGTAACAGCACCGTTCTTTCACAAGACTCTTAAAGGGTGATCTTGATCAAATATTCTAATGTGGATAACAGTGAATGGATGGTATTCATTTGTATGGTAATAAGTAGCATTTATGTATTAGCAATTTTGGAGGAATTCCATTTTTTTTTTTTTTTACATTCCACCCACTAGCAAGGACTTCTCCAATAACATGGGTGAAAGCTAGCAAGTGCTTCCAAGTCACATTAAGCTCCACCGCATCTCTTTAAACTGGTATTAACGCACAGGACAGCTCAACACGCTTGGAGAACACTGAGCACCAATTCTGTCATGTCGGTTAATAGAGGTCTGTGCTGGCAAGCTGCCCACTCAGAGAGAGCAAAGCCAGTTATGCCATTCAATTACGCTATTCAGGAAAATCAATTATCTTCCATTCCTGGTGACATCTGCCTGTGACATCCAAAGCGATCAAAATCACGATCTCTAGGTTCATCTCTTTTGTATGATTTTGTTCCAATAAAGTAAATGTACCGTTCAACTTAGGGTCATGCAAAGCTCATAGAAACATTAAAATAACCGCCAAAGCATTGTAACAAAACTGTACACTGAACATGGATAAGCTATTTAACAGTCTACTACTGACCAGATATGTGAACATGATTCAGTACCCAAACAGTGGCTTCTTGGAGGCATCTAGAAACCAACATTACAACATTAAAGAACAAAGATTATTGATTTAAGATTATTCTTAAATATATGAAATCCACAAAGAAATAAGATGCAATGGGTGGGAGTCACAGTGTGTGTGTGTGTGTGTGTGTGTGTGTGTTTGGCAAAGTGAGTTTGTGTATGGGTCACAGTGCTTCAGCAGTGTGTGTGAATTATGCCTTGAAGCCCTGAACTGGAGATTTTGCTACTCAAATCTGGTGTGTGTGAATTCAGTAGCTTTTGGGATACATATATTGCATCATCACAGAGAGAAAGGGTACCATCGGAAACAAATGATAAAACAAGCATTACAATGTAATAACAGCTTTAACAACATTGCTGTACCAAAACACAGCTGTACATTCTGTGTACCAACAGTAAAATACAGTTTGACTCTTAAAATAGTAACATAGCCAAAACTATGTCAGCACCATGTTTAGCATACTGTCAGTACCACCGTTTTACCTTATAGAGACCTGCTGGGATGCAGCAGAAAGTGTTCGCACTGCTTTAATGTTGAGCAGTGATGCACAAGACGTCGTGTTGATGGATGAGGTCTGCGTGGTGAAACAATGGGGTCATATGGTGAAGAGTGTCAGTGAAAGTGCTGATCTAGGATCAGAAGTAATGCTAAGAAGTCACAGTTAAAGAGAAGATGCAACTTGAATTTGATGACATTGCTGCAAAAACTTTTCGAAGGAAGGAGGAAGTGCAGGCTGAAATCGGATTGATTTTGAATGCAAGTCATTGATTTAAATAATGTGGCAAAAAAAGAAAATTACCTCTAAGAATGAAAAGTGAAAATTGACACTAGATCAGTACTGCCACACTGTTTATACATAAGACCCACTTGGTCCTGAGGGGTCTGGGTTGTGAGAACTGCAGTGTCCAGCGTTATCTGAGGTCAGAGTAGTGAGGTCCAGGTCTTAGATGTCTGGTAACTGAGGCTCCGAGTTATTGCATGGTCCGAGTTGATGAGGTTAGGTTAGTGTGTGGGTTCCCAAGTCCAGTTTATGGCAAGAAGAGAGAAAACAGATCTGTGATATGGCTGCCTGCTTTTCACTCTGTGGGGGCAATAAAGAAAATGAGAAACGTTAGACAAAACAAGAGAAAAACATATAGCAAAAATGTATAATAATAATAATAATAATAATAATAATAATAATAATAAAAATAAACAAAAGTTCGCAGTTGCCCTAGATTAGCCAAGACATCCATGTCATTCAAATTTTAATTTAGCACAATAAATTTTGTAAAAAAAAACAAACAAAAAAAAAACTTCTTTTAATCAATTAAAACCACAGTTAGCTGTTCATTAAGGTGGTCTTATGGTTTACTGTGTGCTATTAAAATAAATAAAAACTACAGTCAACTATTTCAGACACTGGAACTGGAGAAGACTGATCTTAAATCAGATTTGGAAGCTTCACTTCTACTAATGAAGATAATAGTGAGGAAAAACTCTCCAGTGTTAAGGTACACAGTAAAGCTGTGTTGATTTTTATAGCTCACAAGAAGCCACCCTTTTTCCTAAACTACATCCACATGTCTGGCCCACCTTAATGAAGAGCTGGATGTGGTTTATGCAGGTTGAGAGACATTTTAGTGTATTCATGGAAACAATTTAGGTGATTGACTTCTAGCCCTTTTTAGCAATAGTAGCAGTATGATTCCAGTTCTAAGCTAAAGCAGCACAATTTGGACTCCAAACAAGTTATGGCTGACCAACTACCACTGAGAGAAGTGGAAAACATTTGATTTTTGGCCAAAAATAATACAACTTAACTAAAACATGAAGAACGTTAGGGTTGTTAATAAAATATTTAATTTGATCCAAAAAAAAAAACAAATTAAGAAACCTAGAATTATTTTCTGTGTTGGTACTCAAAACTGACTGTGAGAAGCATTATGAAATAGTCTGTTATTTTTTTTTATATTTTCCCCAAAGAAATTAGTGCATGCCTCACTGAACATTGTTACAATCGATTCTTGCAATCCAAAAATCAATGTAGCTGAATTACCACCCTCTCTGACCAGTGCATTTTTCAATGAGAACACAAATAGATAAATACATTGTTTCTTGCAAGCCCCTTGACAACATTTCATTTTTTTTCCCATTCTCTCTCCTTATAACGGAGGCTGAACAAGCAAACAGAATAGCTACATGAACACTAGCCTGTCCCGGGACATGTTTTAAAAACAGGCCTAGAAAGCAGCTCAAGGCTGATGTCATTTTCTCTCGTCAGAGCCGAAAAACCTTTGTCTATCATTCCTAAACCTGTGTGCTATCCTGGCCGAATGAGCTGTTCCCCCTCGTGACCTTTTGGGCGGCTAATCCGCTAAGACAGACAGACAGACAGACACAACACTTGCACAAATCGCAATCTCATGGTGTTTTTATTACATAATAGTGTTCCCTGTCTGGGGAGAAGGACATTTAAACAAAGGTCAAAAAATGAACACAGCAAGCATCAGCTGTTGTTCACAGTGACGCATGAGTCACAAAAATACTGGATCCTAATGCCTCACCCAATGTTCACTTAAGTCTCACCTTGTCTTTACTTGGCCTGCATGTCAGTGGAAGTCTTCAGTGATAGTGACAGATTGTGTGTGCATGTCAGTCCCTGGTTGCTCTAGCTGCTTTCTTTGGAATGCAGGTCAGGTGCAGAGTCAGAGTGTGAAGGAGTAAGAGGGAGTGAGAAAGTGACTATGAAACAATGAACTTCAAGGTGTGCAACTATTATTTAGCATTAGTAATATATAAAGCATGTTTCAAGCTTTTTTTAAAAAGTGCTGTACTGCAATATAGTTGGGAAGAATTTTCTGCAGAAAGAACAATGCGACATTAATTTCACAGTAAAATAGGAGTGTTCTAAAACGCTTGACCGTTATGCATTAGGTAAATCCGTACTGTACAGTGTACACCGAACTGCTGTCTCCCGCAGTGCTAGAATGTAAAATACAGATGTTTTCCTTATATAGACTGTACTGTAATTCATGAA
Organism: Nannopetersius ansorgii; assembly: GCA_037974605.1. Classification (NCBI taxonomy): domain Eukaryota; kingdom Metazoa; phylum Chordata; class Actinopteri; order Characiformes; family Alestidae; genus Nannopetersius; species Nannopetersius ansorgii. The sequence goes on along the minus strand of JBBPDE010239711.1, from coordinate 2,763 downwards.
AACGTGATTTCTTTGATATAAGCGGGGTAACCAAAACAAAAAAAACACGAGAACACTCGAGACCGCTCAACGTGGGAAACTTATGATGTGGGAATGCTAAGCGCATCTGCCAGAGATGCTTCACAGAGCAGCAACCAATCAGCAGTAAGGAGAAATAAATAACATTCTTGGATTGGCTACTTTCAAACCTCCCGCCTCTGAGTAGAGGGGTATTTCACCATCCCAAGACACGCTTACTTTTGGTTTCTCTCCACAGTACCACAAAATGTATACAGACATGTATAAGTCCATATACAGATGAAGAAAAAAAATCAAAGGCTACATAACTGCCTAGGAGCACAGTAAAGTCTATAATTAAGAAATAGAAATCGTTTGGTACCACTAGGAGCATCCCCGAAACAGGTTGTCCCTCCACACTAAATGGAAGAAAACTTGGGAAACTTGTCAGGCTACCAAGAGGCCTATAGCATCTTTGAAGCAGTTACAGGAATTTAAGGCAGAGAGTGGTCATTGTGTGTATGTGAAAACATCACAAGCACTCCACAAACATGGGAGGGCTACAAGAAAAAAGTCACTCCTTAAGAAAGGTCACATTAAGTCATAATTGAGCTTTGCCAAAATGCACCTTGAAATTTTAAAAGGCCAAGTGGAAAAAGGCAGTGGTCAGATGAGACCAAAAATCAAACTACTCAACAACTAATGGTACATCTGGTGGAAAGCAAATACAGCTCACCGTCCAAAGAACACCATTCATACAAGTAATGCATGGAGGTGGTAGCATTCTGTTGCGGGGGTGTTTCTCTGCTGCAAGAACTGGGGCATGAGTCAGGAAAGAAGGAAAAATGGATGAGGCAATATACCATCAAACCTAAGAGGAAAACCTGCTACTGAAGTTTTACTTTCCAACATGACAATGTCCCAAAAAATACAGACTTCACAAGAGGACCTGAAAATGTGAAACCACAAAACAGTTGTGACAATCAGTTTCACTCCAAATAGAGTGAGAGCTGCAGGAGGATGTGGGGGCCCAAGGCGGAGGTATCATTAGGGCTTAAAAGCAGAAGGCACATATTTGTTTATTCTGGTGCAAGTACAGCTGCAGTGGGCCTCACCACGAAGCTACACTCAAACAGCCTCATCTTGAGGCAGCAGGATGAAGGGAAGCCACGCAGCAAGCTTCAGAGAGCCTCGCTGTGGCCCTCAATGAACACTGTCATCAGCAAGAAAACAGGGTTAGGGAGTATGTGATGGGTTCTATGGTTGTGTCCAAAGACGATTTGTATTTTGTGCAGAAATTAGGGGGTGGAAACATACCAGTATAAAAGTAAATACCAGTGTGGTATAACCATAAGCCCAAAGATGGTGAGCCATGACACACAGTAGGTAAAGATAGATTGTAGAAAACCATAATAGTACAGAAAAAGAAACTACTAGTATGTCATTTGCAAACTTTCAAGGAATCTTATAGTATTTATACATCTTAATAATTCAATAGTTTTTGGGTTATGACAATTTCAGAGATTAATTAATGGTTCTCACTCACAAACACACACAGACATGCATATACACACTCCTTAGACAAATACATATGCACACAATTTTTTGTGATGCACCTGTCTATTGACAGTATTGACATTGTTTCATTAACTTTGTTCTTGCATAGGGCTCTTTGGCCCTAGTTAAAGCTAGAGTAGAATAATGTTGTCCTGGAGAAATTTAGGCAGCTCCCTCCCTTTCACCATGACTGCTGTGTGAATTCTTTTTATTATATGTGCTTTGTTTTTGTTGCACACAATAGGTAGAACTTGATTTACTTTACACAACCCTAAAAATAAAAAATGGATGGTATGGTATAAAAAAGCCTTACACCAGAATGCCATTTATTTCACAATTGTCTAAAACAAATAGTATTTCATTCAAAATAGTATTTTGAAATACTACTCTAAAAAAGAGTAAAAAAAAAAAAAAATCAATTAATTAATCACTTGTTTTAGTTCTGGGTCAAAAGTGACATGAGGTGGTCATATATTAGAACATGGGTGAGGCTAGAGGCTAGACTAGCATGAAGTAGAAAAAGACAGGGCCCCACTGTGGAGCTAGGAAAGAACAGGCCTAGGCCTCAGCTCAGAGCAGAGCATCAGAGCAGCAGTGGTTTGAAAGAAACCTCATCTATAAATATGGCAGCGTAAAGAGGCAGGGCGCTCACAGCGCAGCACTGAAGAACATGAAAGCCCTTCTCACATCTCCGTGGCATGCACTTTTATTGGAGCCACCATTTTTAGAGGCAGACTCCTTTTTACTTAGAAAACCAGTGAGCTGGAGGAAATTGCAGAGGGTGAAATTAAAAGCCGCCGGGCTGTGCAAACATGCTGTGCGGGAAGTAGAGGGGAAACGCCACTCATTGGAATGCTCCGCCTCCAAATCTGCATAAAGTGGGAGGTGCTGAACCAGACGCATGGAATTCTGGGAAGAACATCTTTTCCCATCGACACTGGTCTGATAGAAATAGCATTCCTGTAACAGGGGCTACCGTAAAGTTTCATATGGTTTTGTCACATTACATAACTTTAAGCAGCCATTTAAGTTAAGAATATCCACTTCACAGAGAACAAACAAGTGAAGTAGGTTTACTGACATTTCAGCCATACACAGTATCAGGGTATATACAGCAATCCTTAAGTTAAATTTAATACTTTATATTACCTTTGGAATTTTTTTAAAACCATCACAACACAGAGTTGCAAGTGTTAATCAACGACCTTT
>JBBPDE010239702.1:0-12100 GCA_037974605.1 Nannopetersius ansorgii | reverse complement strand
ACACACACACACACACACACACCCACACACACGCATGCACACACACGCACACACGCGCACACACACACACACACACACACACACACACACACACACACACACACACACACACCACACAGCTTACTGCTGAAGAGGTGGAGCCGTGGATATGAGTCTGAAGTTGATGAAAGTGCTGGTCACCTCTATGTACTGTTCAGGTGTCTGGACTGGTGTCTCTGTAATAAATACATAGCAACAGTGACTGGCATGCAAAAAACAAATTCCAAAAAAACACTGCAAGATTTTCACCTTAAAGAAATAGTTTGGCAAAAAAATAATTTTCACACAATCTGATCTGTACCATAGTATAGGCAAACAGACAAGAAACATTTGGGATCTGAAGTTTGCCTCTGTAGCTCAAAGAATAATGCGGCTAACAAATTAAGGAGGAACACGGCATTTCTAAAACTGTTTGAAGCCCGAATTCTAACCATAATTTTGTCAGATTTAAAAAGATTCAGTTTCATTTATATAGCACTTTTTACATCCAAAGTTGTCACCAGAGTCAAGGTCCGAGTAATTAGTGAGTAAGCCAAAGGCAACAGCGGCAAAGAAAAACTCCCTGAGCTGGAAAAAAAAAAAACTTGGAGGAACCAAGACTCAGCATGGGAACCCATCCTCTGGTCGTCCCAGAGAGAAGGGAGTTTCTATGGGGATAACTAACAAGAGAAGGCCTTTGTGTACAAAATTAATGACAGATTGGCCCTCCATGGCTAACAGAGTTGGCCTGGTTAAGAGTCAATAGAGGTAGCTTTTGTTAGAAGATGGAAGGATAAGAGTATTTAACTATGAGTATTTCACACAGTGTCAGAAAAAAACATGCAATTTGAAATTACTTAACAGCTCAATGTAATGTGAGGCCATTGGTGAGGTTAAGTATATAGGCATGTGGTTTGCAGTATATTTTGTGGGGTAAAAGCTTCTTATATGTGTAAGTCCCAGCTTGTATTTTGGACAAGTAAACTGTATGAGGAGGCATATACAAATGTGAACACACACACACACGTACACATAGAGAGTCCTAACCTTTTGGCTCATCTGTGATGTTGCTCTGTTTACGAGGGCGAATAAGTTTCCAGCGAGGAACGGGAGGCGATTTTGGGACAGCCACCAGGGGGCAGGCTCTTGTACGTGTGAGTAGTACGGGGTGACTATAGAGCTTGGAGAGCCCATACTGCCGCAATCTCTCTGACGAGTCTGCCTGGGGAGCAAGCACGCATGCAAGCACGCATACACACACACGCATGCACAGAGACATTGCTATTTTTGTAAAGGTGTTACAATAACTGTAATTAAGCATCTTAGTAAAACACCCATACCTTACCCCATAACATAACCAACCAAGAGACAATCTGAAGTTTTTTTCAGTGTTCCTATCGTTTAAGAAAATGAGATGCACATATACCCTGCCACACACACAATCCACAAACACACAGACTACCATCAACACCACCATCACTCCAGATTACACAAAACAGTTAATGATTGATTAGAAAGCAGTCATTGACTCAACCAGAGTAGCATACAGCCTGAGCACACAGGGGAAGGAGATATGGAATGAAGAAGGAAAGGAGATCTGTTTTGTGCACATTAAAAAAAGAATAAGTTTAGATATATAAACAAGCATCGTTTTTAGGAAAATCACAAGATGCTGTGGTGGACTTCATCCCAATACTCCTTCTGCATTGTACGCACACTCGTTCCTCATGAAGAAGAAATTCCATACTTAACCAAGGAAATTACTTTTTCAGATTGCTTTTTCTCTATTCAGTTTTCACTGTAATTTTGAAAGGTCATTAACTGTACAGTGTCAGTGTGGCAGAGGACAGGAATACCTGCTGAAGTCATGGGCTGTAGTGGGATCACTGATAAAAAAAATTTGAGTGTGAAAATGAGGAATTTGAATTCTAGATGTCTCCTGTTGTGTAGCAAAAAACCTGTAGCTCTACACCAATGAGAGTTATGCACTTTTTCAGCCCCAGCAGGCCTAATTAGCAAATGAGGTGAATCAGGCACATTTAAGTTGGAAAAAAATCACTCAGCTGCACTGTTTCTTTCCAGGACTGGATCTGAGGGGCACTGTCATAGGCGGTATTGCAGGCTAGCATATTGTGGGATGTCTGTTGTTGTGGGCCGAATACATTTCAATATTTGTGGCATTATGGGAGAGAGCTTTGGGAGTACCATCTGGCCCAGCATGGAGGTCCTCTTCTCCTGCAGGTGCAACGACTGGTAACTGGCACACACAACCATCTGAGGAGCAGGAGGAGGCACACTGCCTAGACAAGGGAGAGAGTATATGTGTGTAAGCAGAGAAAAAAAGATGCATCAGACATGGAGAGACGAGGAAAAGGGAGATTATTTTTCTCCATTGTTGAAGCACTTTGTATGCATTGCTGTACAAACATGGCACTTACTGGAACTAAGTATTTTCAAGTTCCTTTCAGTTTGAGAAAAGTATAATTGAGATAGAATCACAAAACATGCAACATAATGTTTTCAAAACAATGGAGAGTCAATACTGTGTATGAGTTGAGAGAGACGAAACAGCACCATTATTATACACAAAGAAGCTTGGGGAGTGGATCTGTCAGCAGCTATCATCAGCAGTGAATGGGATGGGAGAGACAGAGAGAGAGAGAGTACACCATTAGGATTTGGATATATGTCATGGTCAGTGGACGCTAGGGCCACTGTTTTCTGTTCCTTTTGTTTGTGCTTGTTCTGTTCTGTTTTTCTCTGGATCTTTGTTGGGTTTTTGGGACTTTTAAGTTGATATGTGTTCTATATGATTGTGTCACATGTCCTTTGTGTTCACCTGCCCTGAGTTCTGTCCTGTGATTTGGTCCAGTATTTATAGTTTGTGTCTGTCAGTGTTTCCTTATGTGTCCATCGTCTCATTCTCCTGCCTGTGTCCTGCCTGTTTCGTGTTTTTGCATCCCTGGAGGCCACCGAGCCTATTTGTTTTCTTTTTGGTTTCTTTAATAAAACTCACGTTGCATGGATCCCAGCGTTTCTGCGTGCTCCATGTCCCGAGGCAGCTCACGAGGACTTGTTACATCCAGCCCTCGTGACAATATATGGATAGGATAGGTTAAAAAAATTCCCTATCGCGACACCACTAATCAGAATGACTTCTGTCTTACCGGTATTCTTAAAATATAATGAAAATGATATACACTGAAGTCAATTCACCACACTTTTTACACAGTTTTACTCATAACCAAATAAGCTGTGTTAGTGAGGCGGAGAACAGGAATAGCTGCTAAAGTCTGCTTCTAAGATTACCGATAACTCTGCATACATGACACACAAGATAAATGAAGCCATCATCTTTCTAACAGTACAGAGATCTCTGAACCTAATGCACATAAAATCTGTTAATAATTGCTCTGTTTAAAACTAGGGCTGCACAATATTAGGAATACATGCAATATGCGATAATGTTGAGTGTTGCAATGCCAATATCACATGCAATAAGTGAGTAAAAACTTAGCCTTTACAGTGAATGCAATATGAAAAATTTTATATATCCATTCCAACATGTTTTTTTGTTAAGAATTTACTTAAACAGAGCATTTTAATGCCTTCCATAAACCATTTGAACCATTAAGCAGCACAGAAGATGAAGAAAACTTCCCAGTGATTTTTTTGCCTTCGTCTATGTGGCACTGCGTGAGGAGTTTTGGAAAAACACCATTTATCACCATTATTCAGTATATTGCGTATGTTGATATCACGATCAGGGTATTGTGCAGTCCTACTTAAAAAAATATTATTAGTATTAGGTCGCAATTATGCCTGGTAAGTTCTGCTTTCAAGTCAATCCTCAAAAAACTGAATATATGGAGCAGGATCCTAGGCAAGGTTAATGAGATGACCTATTCTTCACATTCTTCATACACACTGTAAATGTTCCCATAATATTAATAGAACAAGCTGCGTGTGTGTGTGTGTGTGTGTGTGTGTGTGTGTGTGTGTGTGTAGGAGAGAAGCAAAGATATATAGCTTGAGGCATAGAGGATCTAGGGCTTGGTGCCAACTTATATATGTCACAGTATGTTACAATCTTTTTCTAATTAATTAGTATCAACTACATGTAAGGGCTCAAGCAGGGAGTAAAGACACTAGGACAGAAATAGGAGACTTCATCCTGATATAGGTCTGTCATTCCAGTCCTGATGCTAATTACCCAAAAGAGCCATAAAGCTTTGCACATAATCTCTCTCAATAGAAAAAACTGTGCCACCACAAGCACTGATTTGAGCACTCTCTCTGAAATCACTGTAATTTTCAGCCAGTTCAGTGAATCCATGTGTGTGTGTGTGCGAGTGGGTATGTATAACCAAAACACACCTCACACATGAGCTGCAGAACAAAGAAAATGCAGGTATGCCCTTAGGGCACACCAAATAATTCAGACATTACTGGTGTATCTGAGTATAAACCAACTTAATGACTCAGTTCGCAATCTGGGGCACATACACATACATGCTTGAACACACACACACACACGCACACACACACGCACGCACGCACGCGCACACACACACACACACACACAATCTCTCTCTTTCTCTCTCTCTTTCTCTATCACAGCAGTGAAAAGAGCTACCTATTTGATTTATTTATGCTGATGATACACCCAGAGCTAAGAGGTTCCATAATGTATGAACCTACAGATAAAGCAAGACATGGCAGCAGGTGGGGTCATTTCATGTAAAGGAACACGTAGTCAGTAGAGCTTCAAATATTTGTCTGAACACGAAGGAATTTGAAAATGTTTAGTTTTGGTCATGATAGAACATCATTTTTCAAATATCTGTCACACTTGAGTCAGGATTAAATTTCAATTTCTGATAGCCCTAACCACTAGGCCACCAGCTGCCACTACTGGTAGGATGAAACTGATGAAAGCTAACTTCGACGCCCTATGGCTATACTGCAATATGCTTTACCATATTTCTTTTTTTTTTGAATAAATTCCCCCGTACAACATAAAAAAATACTCCCAATGTTTTATTAAATGTTTCATACAATTTCTCTTGTAGATTATATCTCCAAGAAAATGGGCCTAGAAAAAGTCTGTTCTAATGTGGTTTGATTTATCAAATTAACAATGAATCCCATCATACTGCTCATCCCTAATCCCCCTTACTATTCTGTTATACATTTTAAGACTAATTATTCAGTAACTACTATTAACTTATGCATTCTCCACCAACAAATGATTTCATGCATAGCGACTGTTTATAAGTTCTTATAAAAGCTATAAATGCTAATAAAATGTTTATATTGTTAAAGCTAATCACGAGCAGGCAGGCTACAATGACAGCCAATTTGACACCAATATAACTTTAGCTTTATTGGCCAAAAAAAAAACCCACCCAGTCCTAATAATGCAAAATTATCTGAAATGAATGTGTTCTAAATGTCCTTTTTTAAAATAAATGGTGTGCTTTCATTTTTCATTAGTTTGAATGGAACCTAACGTCAGTATTATGGTTAATGTTATCAAACATTTACCCTAGTAACAGCTGCCACAAAATACTGTGGGTGGAACATGGTATGGTCAATGCTCCAGTAACAACTACAAAACTAACATATAAGGTGAGTTGTTATGAGAGTGAGAAAAGAAAGTATAGAATTGTCAACACCGGCAGGTTGTAAAACATGAGACTTATAATTTTAATCCAGACTAAAACTTGTTTGAATGTTATTTGAACACATCAATTTGTTTTGGATGGATGAGAATTAGACTGTTAATTTCCCTTTTATGTATCACTGACACAATGACAACTGCCATTGTCCTCTTGCAAGTAAAGTGGTGCAAAATTAAAGCTGACAGCAGGTGTGGACTAATGAACTACATATGGGGTCACTTTACCTCAAGATCCATGCAGTAGCTTGCCTAGCCATGACATATGCAGGGCACTGTAGCAGGAGTTAGTGATGTGTTTTTCAGAAAGCATATAGAGGGCTTAAACAAGTGAATGAAATATTCATAATCAGTAGCATTTTTGAGTAAATAATGTTGGAAAGGAAGCATAGCAACATACAGTATATTGACAGATCAACATGACATAAAAGGCCCCAATCTTATACACATGCACACAAAAACTCTACTTACTGTCAGCACTGTCAGCTGTGGGTTGGTTGGTAGCACTGGTCTTGGTAATAGAAGGTCCATTGGATTGGGTGGTCTTTCTGTCTTTGTCGCCATCTTTACTATTTCTTTTGTCTGAAAGAATGCATTCAAATCTTAAAGGCTAGAGCAAAGAACAGATCCACAGAGGAAAATCTCAGCTTGCTGGTGTCAAATTGAAGTTTGCTAACAAGCAGTCTTTAGACACCAAAATTAATCAAATCGAAAAATGTATATTTACACAATGGTTAGAATCAGGATTGGGACAAACTTGAACAATGCCTCATTATCCTTTAACAAAGGAATTTTTGGTCATCACAAAGAAGTCAATGTGTACAGCAGACTGTAACCAACTTAACAGATTACTCTTTTCTGTAATGGTTTTTGGTGCTTTTTAATACAGTGTAATATGGTGTTGGTCATGATTGGAGGACTAGAACTTTGGTGAAGCATTTTAAATTATTTGGCAGTTTTTGCACTTTTAATTGAAATATTTCTAATTGATTCTAATTTAATATTTCTAATGCTGTAGACATTTACGCTCTCAAATCAAATGACTGGGTCAAACCTGAACACATTTAATAAATTACTATGTTCTAAGTAATTCAGAATTTTCACTTGAAAGACACCATTCTTGTGTTTTATTTCTCATGAAAATTTTTGAGGGCAGTTGGCCTAATTTGTTAATAATATGCAATAATAGTGATCTATACATTTATATTACATTGTACAACAAGTGTTATTTAAAAATATAATTATGGGAGGCACATTGGAAAGAGTAGCACATTTGGTCATGAGTGTTTTTAGGCTAAAATGTGAAGTAACTAAAAACATGTTTTCAATAATATAACAATAAATTTGTTTAATTGTTAAGATACACAGTCGATGATCAGTTTCATAGGTTTCAACTGTGTACCAAGATAAGGAAAAAAAAATTGTGGACATATCCAGAATGGCCAGGGCTGTGGATGAGTGCAAAATTCCATGGCATAGTATCAGCATCCTTTTTTGTATTATGTATTAACTGCTTCTTTAAAAATATTGAATAAAGTGTCTAAACGTCTTTTTTCAGTTATACTATAAGTGTGCATCTTGAGCAAAGTCCAGTACCTTTGTGCTTTTCCTTCAGAGTAGGTGAGTCGCTCTTACACTCACTGGCCTGTGAGTCCTTGGCAGTAGCAAAGTCAACCGATGTGGTCTTCTCCTCTGTGCTTTCTTCTATGGCCTGAAACTTTGGTATGGAATCCTTCAGGAATTCCCACACTTTTTCCATACTGCTGGACCTAGGAATGTCACCCAAACATAGCTTTAGGAATGCCTATGGCCAATCATTCTTCCTGAATTGACAGTTTAACCACCATATAGCAGTGTTTAATCACACTGACTGATCAAAACATGTTCAAGCCTAATTGAACGCAGCCCTGCTTGTATCCGATTACTGACCTGCTACAGAATCAATGCCCAAAGTAAAACAGACTGAATGAAGAAACCTATCTTCTCACACGAATCAATACACAGCAATTAGTGGGAAGCATTGGTTTGCTGGCAATCAATATACTGTACACAAATGCTTCAGGTTTATACCCACATCCAAGACACAAGATTCAGGTCCACATTCAAACCAATAATCGAAAGCACATATTCATCTCAGTCATCGCAAGTGTATATTTAGGGTTTGGGGCAGGACTGCTGCTTAACTGTAAGCCAAAGAAGCAACAGACAGTGTTGTGATTCTCTGGCCTGCTCTGGTCTTCCCTGCCATGAGCCAGGGCTGAATGAGAGCATTTGGAGAGGCAGAGGTGGTGCTTGGCACATCAGCAGAGCTGCAACACCTCTTTAAAAGGTTCTTTTAAACTACTATATACGTTTGACAACAACGTTTTTTTTAGTCCTGTAGGATTCGAGTCCAGCACAGTTTGGTCATCCCCTTACTCAAACATGCGTGACACACAGAATTTATATTTAGTTATGTGTCAAAAAACTGTGTAGGATAGTATCCTTCCAGGACTGCAGTTCACCACCCCGATTTAAGATAATGTTAGTTCTAATGTTTACTTTTTTAATTATTGATTAAAGACCCAGGCTGGCCACTCAGCATCAATGCCACCATAGAGGAGGAAGTAAGGAGCACCAGATAACTTGGTGTTCACATTACAGAGGGCCTCTCCTGGACACCCTGACCAAAAGAAACCAGAGATCCCAGCAGCGACTGCACTTTCTGAAAAGAAGGTGAACCGCCCCAAACCCTTTCTCATCACCTTCTACAGAGGCACCACTGAGAGTGTCCTGTTAGAGTGGCACTGTATCTTTGTGGACTTGGAGAATGCATATGACATGGCGCCTTTGAAGGAGTTGTGGTATCGTACGAGGAAGTTAAGGGTGGCAGAGAAGTATGTATGTGTGGTACAAAATAAGTAAGAGGGCAGTGAGGACTGCGGTAGAAATGATTGATGCGTTCAAGGTGGAGGTGGGTTTACACCCAGGATCAGCTTTGAGCCCTTTCTTGCTATGATGATGGACAGGATGAGATCAGACGGGAGTCCCCATGGACTATGATGTTTGCGGGTGACACTGTGATCTGTTGTGAGAGTAGAAAGCAGATTGAGGAGACCCTGAGAGATAAAGATATGCTCTGGAAAGAAGTGGAAGTAAGGTCAGTAGGTCTAAGACCAAATACCTGTGAGTGAATGAGAGGGAGGACTGTGGAATAGTGTGGACGTAGGGAGTAGAGCTGGCGAAGGTGAAAGAGTTCAAATATCTCCGGTCAAAAGTCCAGAGTAATGGGAAGTGTGAAAGACAGGTGAAGTAGAGAGCTCAGGCAGGGATTGTTGGTTGGAGAAGAGTGGCAGGAGTGATTTGTGACAGGTGGGTCACAAGAGCGAAAGGGAAGGTTGTGTGGTTTGGAGACAGTATTACTAACAGTAAGCAGAGTTGGAGGCAGCAGAATTGAACATGTTAAGATTTGCATTTAACGAGGATGAACAGGTGACGAAGATTAACAAGTTCAAATGAGTTCATTAGAGGAACAGCTCGAGTTGAACCTTTTGGAGGAAATGTCAAAGAGGATGCTGAAGATGGAGCTACCAGGGAAGAGGAGAAGAGGAAGCCATAGTAAGAGGTTTATGCTGCACAACAAAGTGAAAGTGCAGTAACTATTCCAAAGCTGAAACTGAGAAAAATTGGCTTTAAAGTTTTATTATTAGTATGAATTTTGTAATTACAGCAATTTTGACACCATAATTTCTCTGAAAAAACTTTGAGCCAGGATATTTTCTCACAAGACAATGGAGAAGTTCTAAACCCCATTTGCAGTCTAAAGTCAATTTTGACCAAATATGTAATTACTGCACTTAATCGGGAGCAACTGTCTGACACATTTGAGTCATATACATTTAAAGTATCTTAATTCCTGGTATCAGTGACAAATATTTTATATCAGGTGCATTTCTACTGTTTTTGTCAATGCCTCTCACTCCATTGTGTACCTGTGTGTGTGTGTGTGTGTGTGTGTGTATACAGTGTACAGTTACTTATACATCCAGTCTTCATATATATACTCGTTGTGTGCATACATACAACTTGCCTAATTATACATACAGTTTACATATACATATATGTCCATATTTTATATTTCCAAATAGTACACAGCAATCCTCCAGTTTTACACAGATCAGGACTCGCGGAACCAGTCACACGCAGATTTTTTATGAGAACCAAACTGATTGTTTTAGGGGAAAATCTCCAGAACACCGCAGAAACTGCAAATATTCACCCCTTTTTTGCTTTTTTCATGGCAATATTTTTTTTTACTCGTTTTAGTTCTAAATGATTAAAAATATAGAATTTACCAATAACATAAATAATAATCCAAATATAAATTCAGCTAAATTCCCAGTTATTGGCTGCTGCCCTTGCCATTCTGCCGCGTACCGTCTCTCTCTCTAATTCCCGCCCCCCACTGTCCCTGTCTCTCACTCTCTCGTGGCATCTCAGTGTGGCATCATTATAGTTCCACTCTCTCCCCCTCTCACTCTGTCTCTCTCTCCCTCTCACTCTGTCTCTCTCTCCCTCTCAGCATCTCAGTGTTTAGCATAATTTAGTTTTAGTTTAAATTTTTAAAAATATATAATTTACTAATAACATAAATAGTAATCCAAATATAAATTCATTCAATTAATACAATGTAGTGTACGTTTTATACTAGTGTACTGTTGGTATACTGTTTTATTATATTCTATTGGTGTTTTTTGTTTTTGCTGCTCTTAACTTTGTACGGTCCATTTTCCGCCAAGACAAAAAAATTCTCACTTGTGGGACTAAGAAAGGTTTATCTTATCGTATCTTAACACAAATGAATTTATGGAGAAGGAACATTCCAAAAGGAAGCATTCATTCTCTCTCTCTCTCTCTCTCTCACACACACACACACACACACACACACAAATACATTCCCAGTGTATGCTCTGCTGTCACGTCATGCTTCACACTGTTAGAGCAATGTGACAGAAAAACTGTGTGTTTATATATACACAACCCACAAACAGGCATGCACTTTCCTTCTTTATCTCTCTCTGGGTGTGCACTGGTAAGGTCTCAACGGAAGCCTCTAAACCACTGCAACTCAACGGAGCATACGAAACAAGATGCCCCACAGCACTTGCTGAAACAAAGCCGACATGAGTGGTACACTTTGGAAGACTACAAAGCTAACATGTCCTTGCAAGACCATGACTACAAGTCATGCCCCATGCTACATTTGCACTGGCCCACTAACTCAATCATGAAGGAATGGAAGACAAATATGTTGCTGGTCATTTGTTCACGGGAGGTGCCGAAAGATGCATATTCTGAGGTACGGCACTGTCTGCAACCATTATGGCCTAATCACTGTGGCATTGTCTGTCCAGTCTTGTGGAAAACAAGGCCCCTGCTCAGTCCCAGAGGGAGAGTGAAAGATCAGTGAACCTCATTAGTGCCATACAGCCCACTGATAGAAGGCATGAGAGTAGGTGCCACAAAGAATCTCCATTTATGGCAATAGCTGCAAGTAAAACAATGGAATTGTATTACTTGCTCAGCAGACCTTTTAATTATGGCTGAAACATTAGACATTTTGATGATAATTTGTCAACAATAAAACAATGTTAACAAATATTTCCGTTATTGACATTTGCAAAGCTGCATCCAACCTGGAGTGAGTTAATGACTTACCCCAAGAGTGCAGAAGTTCACCTACAGTTTTGTCTCTATGTGTTGCAAAATAAATATGACTGAAACCTTAAAAACAAGTAAAGTCCAAGAGCATACTTAAAATTTGGGATAAAGCACAATTTTGTGTATCAGAAAATAAAATATGTTTAGGACAGTGTTCTGACAAACCGAACAACTCTTTAAGAACATTGAGCTATCTCAGAAAAAGATTATATGCACTCGTTCACTATATAGGGCACTATATATGAGTCAGCCATTTTGTAGTGGTGTCCGAAATTCAACGGTCAGTTTCACCCACTAGTTAGTGCACTACAAAATCTCAGCGTGACATGCCAAAACCTAGTGTAATACAGTCATGCACTGCAGGCTTCTTTTACCATGCCCTACATAATGAATGCACATTTCAGACACACTGCACACTACTTTTATCACACGAAAGTCAAGAAGAGGAGCGAGACGGATAGAGGAGAGACGGGGGGAAAGTGGGGCTTCGAACAGAGGAGATTCAGTCACACTTACACTTTCTTTCTCCGCAGAAGTCAGTAGTACCCAGGGTTGGACTGGGACAAAAAAAATTGTATCTCTGTCGCATAATCTTGTGAGGCATGGTCTAGTGTGCGGGCTGTGGTGCGTGATTGACTGGGCAAGTAATTTTGGGCCGGCACGGGATTCTCGCCTCTGAATCGTGCACCACGGCCCGCACAC
>JBBPDE010239665.1:0-12102 GCA_037974605.1 Nannopetersius ansorgii | reverse complement strand
GTGTGTGTGTGTGTGTGTGTGTGTGTGTGTGTGTGTGTGTGTGTGTGTGTGTGTGTGTGTGTGTGTGTGTAGGATTGTGTATGGCTTTATAGAGACACCTAAAGAAACTGGACTGTTCCGAATGGTTTCAACATTATATTTTAATCTGTTTGATTTACTGCTACAAGATGATTCAGTGGTGTCTAAAACGTTCACAGATGTGTTCACGCAGCTCCTTAACTGATTATAGACTATATGTGCACAATATGATTCCATTATAATAACTGTGTCTGCTTTGTCTGCAAAATTTTCAACGCATCATTAATTCTCTCAACACTAATTAGCTCATTAAAAAAAAGAAACAACACCAAGGTCTGGTCATCATAGGGTTTCTACTTCTAGCATAATGTTCGGTGTGTGCAAGGTTTATCGAAGAAATGCAATATGCCATAACTGTAGAATAAGACTCAGTTGAACATTGATTGGTAAAGCGTCGGACAGAGCTGACAAACATGTGGACTCAATTTTCAGCATTAAGGAAAGAACACAAGAAAGAGTAATTTAATAATTTGGATGCAGATCATGACTCCATTGTCATGTATATTTTACAAAAATCCTCCTGACTCGTGCAAAAGTGTGGTAGCAAAAGATTTTCTGTGTTTGGAAAAAATGAATGATACTCAATCCAAGGATCATCACCGATGGTCTGTATATCCACTGGTGGATGATATACCCAACCAACAGAAACCCAACAGTAGAAAAAAAACTTTTATTAATTAAGCAAATACATAATATAACTGTGATACAGAGGATCTAAAACAGAGGTGTCCGGTTCCAGTTCTGGAGAGTTTGGTGATTTCCTGGCTTAAACACACCTAATAAATGTGAAAACTTACTGCTGGAATGAAACTGTACTGGAAACTTGACCAGGTGGTGAGATCTACACACAGAAGATCAAAAGCTTTTATTTGCCCATTCAAACAGAACCACTGCTGTATTTTTACACTGCCATTGTAAGTCACTCTAAATAAGAGCATCTGCTAAATACAGAAATGGCTAAGGTGGACCAGAGCTGGACACTTCAGCTCCAAAGGTTTCTGTTTCTGATCTGATGCAGAGTGAATCAAAAGAGTCCTTTGGAGAAAGCTAAGAGTTCATTAGGGAACAGCAGAAATCCAGAGTGCCCTCTTTAATTCAGACGAATGAAGTCGTATTTCTTGGGCCGTTTGTCTCGGAGTGAGCTGGGCAGAAGGTTGGGCTCTTCATCAGTCTCTGCGTTTAGCTCCTGTGAGTTGGTGTCTGTGCCTATTTGTTGGCCCACCTGCATGTCTTTAGGACACTCTGCATTGTAGGTTTTGACATAGTTCTCCACGGGCCAGCCCCGGAACTCTTCAGGCTCGCTGCACACCAGGCCCTTGTGCTTGATGGCTGGGTGGTGCTTCAGCCAGTAGATCAGGTAGTGGATGTTGTAGTCACAGATCCAGGGGTTCTCGCCCAGCGACAGCTTTTGGAGAAAGTAAAGGTCTTCCAGGACACCATAGTTGAAATAGTGCAGGCTGTTGTTGGAGAGGTCCAGCTCTCGCAGGTACAGGAGGCCAGCAAAGGCAGCTGAGGAGTACAGAAAGAGAAATACGACAGCGTAATGCATCTATTGTTAATCAGTTGTTAATTTAATTGCTGGAAATTTCTGACTTAGCCTTTTTTCTGCTCACCACGTTCAGAATTCTGAAAGCTGGAGCATTCCAAGGCAAAAGGCTTTTTTTTACATTAATGTAAATAGACTGTATGTGAACGTTTGTGTACTCCCTGTAAAACTATGTTTTATGGATTTTCTGTGAACTGGGAAAAGAAGGTTATACATTATCTGCATGGAACAAACCTAAATGTGACATTTTTACAGATGCCACAAATTCTAAAATACTTTGCTGCACGATTATCATTATATGTATTATATACAATGCATATAAATAATAAACTGCCATGTCAACAGCCACTGGAAAACCTGCACAGCTGACAGAGGATCTGAAACTAAACACGAATGACTCTTACAAAGCGAGAGAATGTTCGCTGTCTGTAGACAGTTGACATTACTTTCATGGACCTATAGGAAGATTTCTCTGGCACAGGAACAGTGATGCACTGTCCATCTATAAAATGCTGTTTCACGAACAACACCTACATGGAAGAGTTATCAGAAGTCAAAAGACAACACCTGAATTATATTATAATTATAATTATAACACTTACAGAAATCAGAAATAGTTTGGAATAAAGTGTTCATCAGTGTCTTCATGAAAGATGGAGATTGTAAATGATGCAGTAAGTTTAGGGCACAACAAATGACATATTTCTCTGCCTATCAGTACACGAATAGAACAAACAAGTTAAATGATACACTGTTCAAGTTCCTCCTAGATGAAAGTAATTTGGTACATTTTTATGCCCTTCTCTAAGTGCCATTCCGTGCCCTCAAGTCCTCAACAAACTCCTCATGTGATGCTACATTCACGACAACGGTAACTCAGAAATGTAACAAACAGGGTCAGCTTGGTAAATGATACAGGTGCCTGCAGTAACCGCTTTGTACTTTGGTCTTTACTGGAATGTTCATATTAATTACTAGTCAATGATTATCAAGTAAACTAGTGAGGTAATATGCTGTTTGGACAAAAGTATCAGGACACACCTGTTTTTCAGGGTTTGGGCTGGGCATCTCCTGTGAAGGGCAATCTTAATGCTTCAGATGATGTGGTCATATTAAAGTCTGTGTATTTGAATGCAATGTCATTAAAATCCCTGTTAGGGTAATGGTAGGGCGTCCCAATACTTTTGTCTATATGGTATATCAGTTATTACAAAGGTCTTGGCAAAAGTTGTAGTGCATATAGCAAATAGCACATTCTTAAATGTAATTAGCGTTTTATATATTATTGTCTTTAGTGGTGCTGCTAGAAAGTCTGAGCCCTATAAAAGAATTTAATATTGGGCCCCCAATATTGTATAATGTTATTTGTTAGACAGTGTTCTTTTAAAGGCCCCTTATAATTGTTTTAAATCTCCCCTTCCTTACTGGCACCCTTGACTATATTTCTTATCTGTCATGTCAGAAGATGCCACAAATGTAGCAGTTAAGATGTTAAGGACACTGCATGTTTGCACAAATCTCCAAGGCAACCATGCATTCATGTCCTTTTTATTAGTCTGAGCTCGTAATTTGTCCTGAATCCAACATTTCATGATTTACATGTTTTATTTGTGATTTAAATGTGAGTGTTCAGGTGAATCCAGGTATTCACTTTATCCAGCAAACAAATTATTTTGGTTTTAATAAAGTTGGCTCCATACATTGGCATCTATGGAGCTGATTTGTGGCAGACAGCAGTTTGGCCCGGACTGTCTGATAGGCCTCTTGGAGGCCACCTGAACTGCATGCGCAGCTTGTTCGTTCATTTAGCAAAAACAATGCGCAATTAGGCTGAATTTCTATACTGTTGTTTTTAAAACATCAAACTCCCCTTTAATGGAATAATTAGTGTCAGCTTCATTGGATCTTGTTAAAATGAGCATAATGAGGTCGTCTGACTTCAGGCGAGAAATGTCTGCTCAGCAAAAAAAGATTTGGAGCTTGCAATTTAATGGCACCCTCAGCTTTAACAAATCCACTTTAATAGTGTAAAATAATAACAAGTGTGAGGGTTTATGGGATCTCCACTTGCTCACGCCTATTAATGCTGCATTGCATGGATACAAGTAGTGAACTAATGCCTTCTGTATTTAGTTTTTTTTTAATATATAACACCTATGTAAGTCGCCTCGCACTCATTATGTTAAGAAAGCATCCAACACACACCTCACAATTAACTCCTTAACACATTTCACCAACTCCATATTTGGGTTTGAGCTTGGACCAGTGGGTTGCCACATTGTGACCAAATGTTCTACCAAATGAGTTCTTTTTATTTTTTCACATTTTCTCCTAGTGGTAATTGTGGCAACTGCCATTCACAGCATTTTTTCTCTTTTGGATGAAAAATGCCAGCCATGGTGGTTGACCTTTACAGATTGATACAAAATTACTTTCTTCTTTGCCATACCTCTGTATGAACATGTTGCCATTTTAACAGCACAAATATTTACAAATATTTACCCCCAGAATAAGATGATCTCAGTTTTTAAGATGTGTATGCTTGCCACCCTTTCCAGATTGTTTTGGGTTTTGTTTGTTTCACCAGGAAAAAAAATTAATTCCATTTCTATACACAAACTGAAAACATTTTCATATGGTAGCATTTCCTATGGAGTTTTAACAGCTTGTTTTAACCCAGTCATACAGTTTAAGATATGCAATGTCCTTCACATCTGAATTAAGCTACAACCTCATGTTGCCACTAAATAGAGAGAAAAATCTCTCAGTGGCTACTGTGTGCGCT
Source organism: Nannopetersius ansorgii (assembly GCA_037974605.1). Lineage (NCBI taxonomy): Eukaryota > Metazoa > Chordata > Actinopteri > Characiformes > Alestidae > Nannopetersius > Nannopetersius ansorgii. The sequence continues at coordinate 7,693 of JBBPDE010239665.1, read as the reverse complement.
TTCTGATCAAGCAGCCCATCTACTTTTACAGACATTTACCCGTGTCAATGAGCTCCAGACCGTTGCTGCTGAGGTTCAGGAGCTTCAGGTCTTTGACAGCAAGAAAGTCTTTAGGCCTCAGCTGTGTGATGTTGTTAAAGGACAGGTCCATTTTCACAATGCTTGCAGGGATGTCAGCTGGAACGCTCTTCAGCCCTGGACACAAAAGAGACATTAAACTGGGTAACAATTTTTTATGAAAGATCTGTTTCATTGTAATTTGACGTTTCTTAGTCAAGGTTTGCACGTTCACACATGAAATGGCTCTAGAGATAAACTAAAGTTCATTATAAGGTTGTTATAATACTACTATTATTTTTATATTAGTCTCACTGATCTGTGTGTCTCAAGCTCGATGTGTGAAAGTTGTCAACCCTGTTATCTACATGTACGACATACAAACAACATATTAATATTCAAAAAGTTAGAACAAAAGACCCTGTCAGACAAACAGCCAAGTTTAGTTTTTTTATAAAAATTTCGAACTAAACCCTTGAAGCTACGTGAAAATAAAGCACACCGACATTGTATAAGAAACACTACAAAATGTGATGAAACAATTTTTTGGTGTTATTGGTTAAGCCAAAGTATCATGAATCCACTTTCAGCAGATCTGGCCTTTGACTGTCTAACACTCTAGAAACAGGCTGGTTGTATTCTCTGAAGAGCTGCCCAGCAGAAATGCCCATTGGACTTTTGTCAAAATAGCATTTGGCAGAGAGTTCCCCTTGTATTTCCATGGCATTTTAAAGACCTTTTAGTGTTTCAAAAAGTCTTCTAACAGGCTAACCATAGATGGAAACATCTGCCACAGTAATTGCTGAAAGCCCTGTACAGTTTGGTCAACGTTGGTGGTCCCTAAAAGCCAAAACCCATTCTCCTAACACCTACTGATAATGGGGCTAAAAAAGTTGATTATCTGTGTCGTTCTGTGTGTATGGAATAGAGAGCTGAAACTAAGTGCTCAGCACAAAAGAGGCAAGAATCAGTGGTGGAGTATTCTTGGCTTTGGGTTTTCAAACACGGCCTGGTGACTCGACAGGGATCCAACTAACAGCCTTTGTTTATTTATTAAACCATTGCTAAAAACATTATGGCACCACAGGTTTAACAGAATCATTTGTGGCTTATATGAAACATCAGTCCTGGGGCAGTTTAGGGAAATGTCATCAGGAAGTGACATGTGAGCAGACGAATCATGTGAAACAGCCAGTCCATCTTCTTCCCATGACCCGACTAGAACACCTGGCTTAGGACGTGCTCAACTGATTATCAGAAAAATGTACAAAACTTAATGGATCCTTCTCTAGGTCGGCTACACTGTTTAGTGTTCATTTTTCACATCATAGGTAAAGGGCTTCTGAACGATGAGAATGGGGCAAAACATCAACTGCGGGAGAAGCCTGTAGAAGGAATCACTAATCCAGAGCCGTTGCTCTTCCTCTGTTATTGCTAACTCCTCCAAAATTCCTGTGATGGAGTTTCACTTTTCTGCTGACAAAAGAAATCCCAGGCCAGTTATCTATTAGCTCCCAGTGCAAGATGACATCACGGCACAAGAGAGAGCTGGAGTTTCACAGCAGTTTTGCTCCAGCGCTGACTCACCTTTTCTGAGTAATGCAGAGAAACCCCAGATTTTTCTATAATCCGTTAGAATTAGTTCATAAGGAAAAGCCTCTACTGCTCAAGCTGGGCCAGTTTGGTACGAACAAGCCTGGCTCTAGCTGTCTCTGTGTAGCCTCTATTTCATTCAGTGCAGAAAGCTGATTTGTAACTATCACAACCAGAGGTCCTGGGTGTGCTGAAATTAGTGGTGCACTAATGTAGAATTTCTGAGCTGATAACGATAGCTACTGTTTAAACTAGTATACAGTAATACAAATACACTGTGAGAAAGTTTACATCTAAACATGCTACTTAAATATTGTGATTTTTCAAGCCTTGTGCTTCATTAATGCAGCGATGCAAAGTTCCAAATCCACATTCTGAATGATTTAATTAAATGCCTACAGTTAAACTACTCTGGTGGCAGATTCAAAGGAGCGAATGAGGACAAGGACTGGGTCTTAAAAATATCACCAGCAAAATGGTTAGTTTGATAGGATTAAGGTGTACCAATGGCTGACATCCATCCATCCATCCATCCATTATCTTCCCCTTATTCCTGCATTCAGGGTCGGGGGGTGTTAAATTGTGCATCATATAATCTCGTATAATCGCCATAGAAAATGACTGTCAACAGAATGGGATGCTCTGGAGCAGCCACACACAGGTCTAAGTTCACCATGCCCCAAACCAAGCATCATCTGTAAGATGGAGTATAAGGCCACTCAGCATTAGACTGTGAAAACTTTGGGACAAATTAGAGTGAAGTTTGTGATTCATCCAACATCAGCACCTGGCCTCAGTAATGCTTGTGTTCCAACAGCTAGTGTAACGTCCTCCTAGAGGCTGTTAATACCCTTGATCTCAGAAGAAATACGGCAAGGGTAGGCATCTACAAATGGAGATATAAAACTTTAGAGACATTTATCCATTTTCTAGCTAATATTATTTCAAGCACCCCTTCCTAAAATTCACAAAATTGACTCATAATAAGCCCCTCAAATTCAGTGATTCAGTGCTCAAGATGTGGCACGAGTTGTAAATCCGTATTTTAAGAATCTCTCTGAAGATGAAGCAATGATCTCATTATCTTTTCCAGTAAGAGACAATGCAGTATAGTGCACCACACACCAAATGCTTTGTCACTAGTCTGAAAGTTGAATTATGCATTTCACTGGCTCTGACAGCCTGAATGCTTCCCTTGTGATCAAAGCCGATCCGCTTCCTTCACTGCAAACCATTAATGCATAACAGAAACCAGCACTGAGAGATTTAGGAACTATGGAATCACTGAAACACCACAGTAAGGAATGGGACTATGGACAGAAACACAAGGGGACCTTATGTGAGTTCGCAGCTGTTTGTTGCTGATGTTCTGGTCATGAATCTGTTTAAAATACAGTACTGTACTGATTTTGTAGAAGTGATAGTGTCTTGATATTACCCTGAATGTGTCATTTATGCTGCTCCTAAATAGAAGAACAGATGTATCATTTGGAAAAGAGCTCGTTTATTTCCTATCAAACCTATATTTTATTGTTATTTCTGTCTGGACTCCCAGTTGTCTCCTTCCAGGTGCTCAGACAGCGTTCTGCTCTTAAATAGTGCCTCTCATTGTGTGCATATTCAAAAAAAAATTAAAGTAGCAGTGGGGAGGAATGTGAACTCCTTTACTTTTGCACTTATAATGTATACGGTGATCGTGGGGAAATCAGAATCACTAAAACTTTTTACTATTATACTATTTTGTACCTTTTTAGCATTATTTCACACTTATGGTCCTGAAAGTACAGCACCTGCTGCTATTAATTACTGAAGAATGTTATAGAAAACTAGACCCAGTAAACTGCCACGAAGAAGCATTATGTTATTCATTTCTGCTGTCATGTTCAAGCTTGTTCCCCAATGGAAACTGCTGTAGCTTAGCACTAAAAATCGACATAATCTCTTACGGCATGGAGGCACATGCCATGTATCCACAAGGAATTTGCCTGGGATCAATGCAGTAGAGAATTAACACTCAAACTCAACAGCCAAAACTCCACCTCTTTCCTCATCAAGTTAACCAATCTATAACAAGCCATTACTAATGTTCTACAAAAGTGTGAGCCGTGGACAATATATTATAACCTCTAGGAGCACTCAGGATTTTTTGGGAGCCAATACCTCTTCCAGATCTTGTTGTCCATCATATTATAAAAGTAACTGCAGTGAGATGCTCATGAGTGTGAGCTTCACAGTCCCCTAATGTTAGGTACTGATCACAGAAACCCAATTGTTTTGAAGTATATTGTCACCAGCCAAACTAACATTTAGAAATATAACATTTAGACAAACATTTAGATTCCTTATAGTACATAAAGCCCTTCCCATATTATCCTGGATGTTACAATATAGCTGCTAGAATTAACTCCAGTGTGATGTTCATGGGTGTGAGCTTACATTTTTCCTCCACACATTAATCTTAGCTACTGTACCAGCAGTTGTTTAGTTAGCTTGGCTAGATTAGTATTTATAGTATACTTCAAAACATACTACACCACTACTTGTGAAGCATGGATGCAATTATTCTATCGCTAATATTTTATTCTGTGATGTCACCCTAGTTTACACCAAAAAGTGGGCAAAAACTGGAGCTGCTGACATAAATAATCAGACCAGTCAATTAATAAAAGCAGTACTGATGTAACAGAAAAAAAAAACATTTAAAAGACTAATGTGCCCCTCACCTTTTTCCCGACAGTCCAGCAGCGGTTTGGGGAAAACGTAAGTGTGACACAGTGACGTTGCGTCGGGGTACCTTTGTATACCAGGTGGCCTTTCAACTTCTGGAGTCTCCACAACTGCAGAGCAGAGCAAATTCACATCCAGTGTTTTCAGCTTCTGCCTCCTGTATCCTGATGGGTCAGCACACTTGGCATAGTTTCCCATGTAGCGGTTGCTGGGCACCTGCAGAAAGCGCACCAGGCTGTCCAGTTGGCAGTTGCACCTCCAGGGGTTATCATGGAGGCGCAGGTGTGTGAGTCGCGGCATGGGGATGAACATATCCTCAGTGGCCACCTGAAGGAAATTGTGCTGCAGCAGTAAAGTTGTGAGCTTGTTCAGGCCACTGAAAGCTCCCTCCTCAATGAGCGAAATCTCATTCTGCTGTAGGTCTAAGCTCCGCAGGTTCCTGAAGTGGCTGAACGTGTTGTCTTGCAGTGCCTGGATCTTGTTCCGTGCCAGCAGCAGGTGGTCAATGTCCTCTGGCCATCCCAGCAGGACAGCCGTCAAGCGGCGGTCCTGGCAGTCCAGATACTTCTCTCCATCCTCTGTGTACTCCTTGCAGTTGGTCGTAAAGCGCTTGACGGCTTTGGCCCTGCCTCTGCCCCGCACTCTGTCCCGTCTTGCCTGGCCTTCCCTCCTCGCCTCGGCCACACCGAGCACCAGAAGGAGCAGCAGCAGGATGGTGAGAAGCCGCATAGTGGAAGCTGCGGCTGGCCCCCTCATTCAATTCCTGGAGATTCCCCACCGTCTGGAGCCTCGAGAGCTGCAGTCCAAATGCACAGGTACGGCTGGGATCCCTGATCAACAACAAGGAGAGTGGCATCTCAAACAGTGATTTCTTCACTTCTTTGTGAAAAGTGATGGCCTTATGATTTATTATTTGACATCGCTTGTAGGGTGAAACAAGTAGCTCTTTTTAAAAGACCTTTCAAGTGATACAGTAAGAGTGACTGCCTTTCTGAATATTCTGGATGTAACTGTCCTTTTAATCAGAAAGGAAAAACATACAATGTTGAGGAGTGCTTTGTTGCAGTCTTAAATACAAATAAACTTGTGTGACTATATTTAAATAAATATAGATCGTATTAAAATAATATATTTATATTTATATTGAAGTAAATAGTGCATGTTTTAACGGGGAAGTTTTCTTTGTTTGGTGTGTGAGGCGGCAACTAGCCTGCAGTATTATTCCTTCTCACACAAAGACAAATTAGCATAGTTGTAGGCATCTGCATTTTGCAAGAATTTGTATTTGATTGAAATTTTTAATATATGTAATAACACTTATATAATAACACTACTTATGTACTACCTTGTACACACAACCCCTACAAGCGGAAATGAGGTTTTAGAGCTTCAAGGAAGGTGTAAACTTAATTGTTTTATGTAATGTACCTACAAACTATATAATGTAGTGATATACAATGTAAATATGAAGTTCCCACAGGCCAAAATGATCAGTTTCAGAATTGCTTCCTGTGTTTATAATTAACACAGACATTAGGACAAATGGTGACTCCATGTATTCTGCCACAATGGCAGTTGGGCCCTCTCACAGGCTACAATCTTGCTCTTTCACTTTCACATTACTTCTAAGATGAGCTAATTTGCTAGTAAGATTAGCTTGCTTGCCTATTAGTGTAATGTTCCCATATCAGTGCAGCCTTGCTTAGGCGCCTAATTTACTTAAATCAGCCGAACTATTGCTAAATTTAACTGATGGCAACTGAGAGATTTCATGCAGTACAGACAAATGCTTAAATACTAGATCTGCACAATATATTGTTTGTTGATGTTCTCAGGCACTGCTGAATACGAAAACAAAGCATAGACATGGGACCTTTGGATCATGTGTTTTCCCTGTTACATTTTAAGTATGGGCTGGGGGAGCTCAAGGTACAAGAAGTTCAAGGTATAAACAGCATTTATGAGGTTTTTCAGCACATCTGTAATTCTGGGTGCAGATAAATAAACTACAAGGACAGTTTACAATTTCTCACCTGTGAGGAACAGAGACTCTGCCTAAAACTCTTATGCAAACATAGACTTGTAAATGTGAACTTTAGAAAGCCTTTGGCAAATAACACGCTTGTCATTGCTAGAGGCATTTAGTTTCCTGATCAATAGTGCAGAACCCATGTAACACTGCTGACACTGTAATTCACGACATCTGTGCTGTATAAAACCGTTGATACCTTTTAAAATAGTGGTTAAATGTCTGGATAATTGCTTTCCCATGTAATTGCAAAAATGCTACCCATTTTTGCAATGCCCATTTTATTGTCCTTGCTGCTTTATTTGGTCTACAAACCATCAGCAAATCTTTCCACTGTGGGGCAAAGCAGTCTGTTTATAATTAACACAGTAATGATGACAAATGGTGACTCCATGTATTCTGCCACAATGGCAGTCGGGCCCTCTCACAGGCTGCAATCCTGCTCTGCCCAGCAACACTGTGTGAATCATAAGCCCCTTGTGTGATGTTAGGCAGTAGATACGTTCACAACGACTGCCAAGCCACAACCTCCCCCGGGTTACCAGGCCTTACCGTATCCAAATCAACTCTTTATGGCGGGAACTCATCAAGACGGCATGTGGACTTTTCCACTCAGCCTATCCAACTTCAGCAGGTGTTAGAAAGACAGATTTATCCTCTACCTAACGAAGCCTATTGTCTTGTCAGCGTGCAACTGAGCTCCTTACAGCTGCACAGGAAGGGTAGAGTAAAGTTAATGGCAATTCAGGGCAGAACTGAGAACCCTGAGAGCTCCTTGCCAGTATGTTCACGTGGAAGACAAAGCTCACTGCCAGACTATTATAGTCTGTACCACTACCCAGTGCAAACCAGGCTAAACCAAACAGGCATTCCACTGAGCTCAGAAGCTGTGGGGCTTGGGGGCTGTTCCGGGCAGACTGAGGGGACAAGAGAGCTTAAGGTTGGTGCTGCAGGTCAGGCTGTGCCAGAGAAAACATGCTGGCATATGAGGAACACATGGAGGGATGTGGGTACATCCTCTGGAGCTGAAAGAGTGCTGGGTGCAGGGTTAGCATTGGTTACAAGGACAAGGGCTGCACAGTTTAGTTAATTAGGGGTTGATGGTGTTTATTATGGTTGTTTACTTAAGTGTATCATAACGTCGCTGTCGGGCGGAAACCTCATATGTCCAAAATGGCTATTTTTCAGGAAACTGAAAAAACGATTTATTTTCTAAATAAATGAATACTGTGTCATCAAACATCCCAAGCTATTTTCAACACTTTTCATTGGTTAATCATTTCTAAA